>MU223436.1:455707-465887 GCA_018584345.1 Thuja plicata | reverse complement strand
CATCCTCTCTCTCTCTCTCTCTCTCTCTCTCTCTCTCTCTCTCTCTCTCTCTCTCTCTCTCTCTCTCTCTCGTATCTTTTGTATCATTTGTATCTTTTGTATTTTCATTTTTATTTTTTTCTTTTTTCTTTATTTTTTTTCCCTTGTGCATGGATGTCAATTTAAGATCCTTTGTTTGAGGGATTGCATTCTTAAAATTAGTAGTGTCTTATGTCTTTTCAATTTTCCATGATCATCTCTCTCTTTCATCTTTCTATCATCCTTTACTATGAGCATGAGGTTGTCACATACTCCTGCTAAAGTGAGGGCTAAATGTACCATTCTAAAATGTTAAAACTTGGTTTGTGCTCATTTTGGGACTAGTTTTAGCCTACTTTAGTGTGTTTATTATGACAAGACCTCATATTGTGCCTTAATGCACAGCTAATTCAAATTTGAGTCCTCTAATCTCTCCAATATTATTCAAAATTAAGGTAGGAGCTAATTTCTAGACATCCTCCGATCACAGAATTTATTCTCTCTCCTAGGCTTTATTTCACCTTCTTTTAACCTCACAATTCAATCTTGTTATTAGAATTAACTATAATTTCAATCTCATTTCGTGGAACTGATTGTGACCTGCCTCTTGGAATTCACCAAAGTTCTTGGGGACTAGACTACCATTTTTGGCCTTGTCCTAGAGGCTTGAGTCCAAATTTAGAGCTTGGGTCCACTCTGATGGATTTGAAAAGCTTCTAGATCCATGGTCAACCTACAAAATTTGAGCCCCAAAATGAGTATAAAAGGACATAAAGCCTCTCATTTTTACATCATCATGACACACACATGAAAGCTACCATACATCCATTGTGCATTCAAGAGATTCAAATGCAAGTAAATATCCATTACTAAAGGTGTTCATTATCAAGAATTCAATCCCATCAAGTATTCAAGTGGAAGGAATCCATGAAGCATATCAAGTTTTCATTCCATCATTTCCATCATGAATTCAGGGTATTTCCTTCTATAATTCTATCTCCTTTCCCGCATTAGAGGTCAAGCAAAGGTTTTTGCAAGAAAGGAAGGAGATCTACATTCATCCATCAAGTCTTCTTCATCCTCAACATTGTGGTTAATTAAAACATCTATTACATGAGGTTTTGTCCTACATGATTTCCTTTTGGTTTTTATATTGATTCAAAGCTATTGCATAAACACTCTTGATCATATACTTATAGATAATTGCATATACATTGTATGATATATTCCATTGTTTAGATCTAATCTCTACTACATGATAGCATTATTTAAATTAAATTTATTTAATTTCAAGTATAAATAGGGGTTTTATTGAGGCAAACCCCTCCTTTCAACCTTCTTCATCTTCATTTTTGTGTATAGGAGAAGGTAACAAAGTTTTGGATCTACATTTGGGTATATAAACATTAGCTACAGGTCCTTTGCAATTTTCATTAGATTTGGAGTCAAAAGGACAAGGCTTCAATTTTAACACTCTTCTTGGGAAAGGCTGCCATTTTTTTCCTTGTCCTCTAAGTCTGATATTTTCACATGAAGTAGCTAGAGGTGTGAGAAACCTGGATTTGGAGATTTACCTAATTCTGACATTTATGCGACAGTCAAAATCAAATATGAAGGTCCAATTTTTCTCTTCTCTCTTCAAGACTAGTTCATTTCCTCCTATTTTACTTTTACACATACTTTCATAGATATAATTTACTTTTCTTTAGTCATTTATTACATTCACATACCAAATTTACATATCGTTAACATTTCCCTCATAAGGAATCCAAGGCCCTACATTGTGTAAATCATGAATTGGCACCCTTATTCTTTGGGTTGTGATAATTAGATTCACTTTGTTAGAGTGTTTTGTATTCCAATGTATGAAGAAAGTGAGATCTACCATTGACCACCATTTTATTCATTGTGTATGTGTGTGTGTGTGTGTGTGTGTGTGAAATAGAATTTGAGAAAATATCTATAATGAAATTGATGGAAATGGGAATTATTGGTGTAATGGTTGCTAAATGTGTGTAAGGAATTTTGGGAAGAGGAATTTAATAATATAAATTAAGTAATTATTATGACTAGTTCCTGGTTAGAAACAATTTTTTTGGTTGGGGGAGTTATGCACAAAGCTATTTTGGGCATGATATTTGTGATGGAGGGTACTTTCCTTATTCAATCAAACACACATAACACAGCAAGGAAAAAAACAATGATTGCAAGAATAGAACAATGGAAAGAATAGAAACACTTTCTTTCTATTATTTTTAATGAAATGATATTACAATATATAAAAAAGTAACATGCTACAGCCACATGGAAACTTTCATTACAATAATCACGAAGACAGAGCCACAATCTAGACTGCTAGAAATGAACACTAAAATTCCCCTTCAATCCTATATAGGTAGCACAATTAACCGCCTTAGAATATTAGAGAAAGTGAAATTTCCCATTTTGGTACTCAATGGTTCAATTCCCCACCTTAAGTGATTTTTCTCACTCATCCTTTTGAATTGAAACTTGAGTCATGAAGGCCCAACTTCCGAAAACCATAACTTGTGAATCATTGATTCGATTGGCTAATATAGCCCCATTTTGGAAATGCCACAAAGTGCTTTACATCTTAGGTTGTGAAGTACTAGCCAATCAAAGTTTGACCCCTTTTCGAAGACTCTAAACCCTTCAAAATTGAGCTCAAAGTTTTTGTACCATCCCACCAAAATAGAAAATGCAATATCTTCAAAGCCAAACTTGATCTTTCCATGAAACTTTATGAGCGGACTTATATATCCAAAATGAACCTCTAGGGAAATAATTGGAACAATTTGTGGTCACTTGAACCACATACTAAAAAGAGTAAACCTACCCAAAGATAGCCCTTATTTAAAACTAAACAATATTTTTGGGTGATGCAAGATTTCTCTTACACCCTGGATGCTCCTGCAACAATTTTCCACATTGTATAGTTATTGAGGGGGATGGCCCTCAACTTATGCACATTAATATACTATCCATGGTTTTAAAATTATATCTGATGGTCACCATTTTGGGTCTTCTATGGAGATCCATGTATGCACTAGGTAATACATTCTTACTTTTTAAGGGGTATTATTGACATGCATTGAACAGTGGACCTTAGGGGTAGAAAATGCAGTGACCAGACATGGATTGGTGATGGGGTTGTAGGAAGGGATCCAAGAGGGAATGTTTTTTTCCTCTTGAAGCATGACTACCAGGAACCCATAGTGGTGGATGCAACCCCAAGAAAATGATTAAGAAGAAGGGATGAGTGTATTAGAAAGGAGATCTAAGTTGGAAGAAATTTTTCCAAGAGCTTGATATGGAGGAGAATCGGCCAATAACTAAGGATCCTTATTTTTTTAATGATTGGAGGAGATGGATCAACATAAGTTGGTCAACACTAGTAGTCTACCTGAAACTAATTCTTGTTCAACAATGGGGCGTAAAATAAGATTTTGGTGTGCATTGATATACATGGGAGACAAAGGGAAAAAGGGGGAGTCAGAAGGTATTTGTCCCAAAAACATTCCAACCATGCTTGAGAACAGAGCTTCTTATAGCTTTGACATTTTCATAGGTTAGAAGATTGAACTTTCTAGGAAGGAGATTCATTTCAAGAATGCATCTGTAATAGCCCATACCTACAAAGTAACCAGACTATTCAAACATATATTTTATGTGATAACAAATTCTATGAATGAAATTTGATTCCTCTTCTTCATTCAAATTTGTTTTTTGGGTAAGAAGGATAAAAAAAATTCAGAGGTGGAGACTTTGGAAAAGAGATACCATAGCCTCATCAATTTCCTCATGGAAAGCATGACAACCCACCCTTATCCCTAGCACAAGACATGTGCAACAACTGGAAGCCTTGAGAAATCAAACGGGGATCATGGGAATAAACCTTGGAATCATGAGTTTTGGCGAGGAGAGAAGTGTATGACTTCATTATAGTCATGATGGTTCCTTCTCCTTTTCTAAACGTCACTCTTCTCTCCATTCTCTCACTATTATGTCGACTGCAGATCATGTTTTGTCTCTTTCTCTCAAGTTTTACCCTTATCAATCCCTAGAGAGTAAAATCCTATTAGAATTACTTAGAACAACTCCTTAAGTTATGGCTAACACCATGTGTCTATTGCACTGAATACCATGATTTGAAGGTACTAGATTTTGTTCTTCATTATATTTATATATGCATTTCATTTTATCACTCATTTACCTTTGTTGTGGTGTCAAACCTAGTAGACTTTCATAGTCAATGTTGGGTATGTTAATACAAATTTAAAATAAATTTATTTATAAATAATTTTAATATATGTCTATCATTAGAATGTTTCTAGATGTTTGTAAATATAATCTATTTATCATTGATTAGATGTAGGATACATCATAAAATTATTGATAAATTGGTCTATATAATATATCTCTTAGAATTATTTACATGTGTACGTCGGGATCATTTAGGGGAGAGTTATAAGATGGATAGGTAGAATTATTCTTAAATTTTTATTATTTATAATATACGATAATGAGATGAAATTGATTAACTTCATGAGGTTTGTAGATATGAATTAGTGATAAGGCTATTGTTTTGGTTGATTTCATAGTTGTGGTATTGAAATGTTTTAGTTAATATTATAGCAAAGGAATAATAATGATGTTGAACATGTTATACATGATACTAATTTAATGTGAATAATAATTTTTCATAAAAAAGTGGCTATATTAATTGCATGTTTTAATGTTGAAGTTGGGTATTAATTTTATTCTTTATTCATAGCTTTTACAATAACTTGTTATCTCATTATTTATGAACCTTGGTTTTATTACACAACTTAGTATCTCTATGATCGTGCTCTTTTTGACCCTTCATTATAATATGTTTGTAGTATGTGTTCATTATCATGTGTTGGTGTAACATTCGGTCATGATAACCATTAATTACCTTTGGTATTTGATTGTTAAGAGGATCCACATATGGTCATGGGCTTGTGATTTGATGATTTTAGATTTTGACATTTGATCTAAGATTTGGAATAGGTCTAGAGGGGTTCCTATGTGACTTTCTTCTTGGTTCTATAGTAAATTTGAGTATGATGCCCTTATTGATTTAATGGAGACTTGTGGATCCTTTTGATCCTTTTTGTGATTTTATACTCCAATCTCATCTTTTGAGGTCCTTGTGAATTTGATGAAACAATGATTTTTTTTTTCTTTCATGCTTATTAATTAATTAAGCCCTATGTTTTTAGTTAGATCATAGGGGAGGGTTTTCTAGGAACATGGCTGGGAGAGTGGCTCACAATCAGGGTTAGGTCCATAAGTGCTCAGAGTAGAATAACCCATTGTAGATGTATAATCAACTAATAACATAATAAAATAAATTGGGTTGGGTTTTACATATTAATAAACATAAATGAGTTTCCTTACCAATATCCATGAGAGATCCTATGTGGACCATGTATGGGTTGGAGAAGTCATCATTGTTTGTAGGGAATTAATCTAGAAAATTGACATCCTTGTCCATGCAAAAGGTTGTTGATTCCACACAATTTATCACCTAGGGGTCCGGGTCTATAAAGACATGCCAAGATAACCCAAGATAATAGGGAACTATGTGATAACACTCTCTTGTATGTGTCTTAGGATTCCCTCTATTTTTTCTTGTACTTTACCTTTGGCATCCATGATTTTTCTTGTGGTATTTTGTCAATTTATTATTATTTTATTAGATGTATTCCAAGTTGTAACCATGTTGAACCTCTTGTGAGATTTTGTACTTCGTTTTGGATTCTCATTTATTATTCATATTTTTTTGTGCTACCTTTTTGCTGTGGGGCTTTGTATTATATCCTAGCTCGTGCGAGTGGGCCTCATGGTTCCACGTGGTTTGGTTGAAAATATTTTATCCATCGATTTGCATCTTCTTGGTTTGTGATCTTGGAGGAATTATGCTTCTTTTTGTATTTTGTCACTTCTTGACTCATGTTGGGATTATGTTTCTATTGTATATTGTATCATGATATGTACCTTCATATGAATATAATGATGCAATATTGTATCTCTATGGAGGAAATTATTATTATATGAAATGTATACATATGCATCAATCATTGATGTATTGTATTTATAAAATAGATATTAATGCCATGTATTAAATTCTAATGGTTTAAATCATAATGTAATCTTTGTATGATTAGTGTACTCAGATCTAATAATCATACATGTTTAGTGTGTTATTTTTTTATGGAATAATATAAATTATATTTGAGGTTTAAAGTGATTACAAATTCATCATGTTTATATTGTATTATATCTCATCTTATATAATTGTTTATTCACCTAGTTAAGTGTTTCTTAGTAGTGACGTCAGATAACCTTAGAGGGCTATGTTGTTAGGATTTATGTTTAATTCTACGTAGTAATTTTTCTTGTAAAAAAAATAGTTGCCTATTTTCTTAGTTTGATGTTTTCCATCTTGGGTTCTCTAGCGGGGGGCATTACAAGATAGTTCATAGTATTGTAATATTAAAATTTTTAAATCTAATGTATTAATATGAACCTTAAAATGTAATTCTATCATAGTCTAAAAAACACTACTAAATTATAGTAAAAGTGTTTAGAGTAGTCACACATGATAGACTTATAGAAACTACTAGTATGAATATAAGATTCATCAAAAAATCTTCCCATTATATTATCTATAATAGAAAGTTTGAGTTATAGATAGAAAACATGAAATAAAACATAATATATTTATTTGTATGTGAGTATCTCTTGAGTTCATAAAAGGAGCTCTTCAATGGAGTTGGAGTTCCTGTCTACTGTAAAATATACTAATTAATGCATAAATTGGTTAAGTCAATCTTTCCAATGTAATATGTTTTATGAATTCTCTATAATGGTGAATGAAATTTGAAACAAAATTAATCAAAAAACTGTATATGTAGGCAGTCAAATGTGTAAAATGTTCTAAAACAATTAGGGTGCTATATTAAAAATAGCTACATATTTTCCATGTTTTTATATTTTGTAATTGAAACTTGCAATCTTTAGGATTTTTTTTAATTTTTATAAAAATAAATATGTGCATTGGCAATGAAAGCAATTGAATTTTTTTATCTATCAATTCTAAAATATTGATGCTTGGTGCTTTCAATCACACGTTATTGGCACTAATTCTCAAGAAAAAAGAAACACTTAACATGGTTAATTATCACCCTATGTTACTCTACAACACAATGTACAAAATAATCATGGAAATAATAAAGAACAAGCTAAAAGGAATTCTACAAAAATTAATCTAAGAAGAAAAGAGTGTCTTCTCACCAGGTCAATCCATTATGGAAAGGATAATCATTTCTCATGAGGTATTTCACGGAAGGAAATAATGATGAGCATAATTGAAAAGTTAGACATCCATAAGTCATATGACTTGGTTGAGAAGATATTATTGAAGTTCTAAAGTAGTTTGGCTTTTCTAGAAGTTGGACATCATGGGTAAGAGAATCTTTAGCTAACCCCAAGTTTTGATTTTTGATAAATGGTTTTTCACATGGGTTCTTTGCATCATCCTAGGGGATACGACATGAGGGTCCCCTCTCACCCTTATTTTTTATCATCATGGTGCAATCTCTAGGTAGGAATACTAGTCAAATTAGGAATGCACGAGGTATGTGGAAAGGCATCTTGATCACCCAAAAGACTTCATAAATCATCCATTAAAATTTTTATTTATGATAAGATGTTTATTGGATAATTTATAAGAAATGAAGCCAAAACCATGAGGAGTCTCTTAGACTCTTACTGAAAGGTGTTGGGCGAAGACATTAATAGGAGAAAGTCAGAAAATGTTTTCTTGAATGTACACCTAGCATTATAGGTGGAGATTGCAATAATTCTATATCTTAGATCAGTAAACTTCCATAGAATATTTCTTGGAATACCTTTGTTCTCTCACACTAAAAAACATAGATATTGGTACCATGTTGTCAACAACTACAAAAGCAAGATGGAGCTATGGAAGTGGAAATTCCCCACCTCTAGGAGAAGCCTCTTTATGATAGAATTTATACTCTCCTCCATCCCTACATATTATGTCTTGTTTAATAATTCCAAGAGAGGTTGAAGAATAACTAAATCAAACAATGTGAAAATTCTTTTGGATTGGAACAAAGGATCATCAAACACACCCATTGTTCTAATGGGAGAGAATTTGTTCACCAGTAAAGTCTAGGGGGCTACCGTCTAATAGCTAAATATTTGTTACTTGAAAAAATCCTCTATAGGCTAAAGAATGATTCTAATAATATTGTCATTTTTGGCAACTAACATCAAGGATAGGCAAAAAAATTCAAATATAGAGTACTATCAGAGAATAATAGTTTATCAGCAAAAAAGGTTATGTTTATCAAAAAATTTTATCAGAAAGTTATATCGAAGAGAGGAAATGAGAAGACTAGAATCAAGGATGACATCCTATTATCAATCATCCTATGCAAGAATCGTAAGACCCTAATTAGGTCAGTCAGATATATGATAGACTAATTAGGTCAATATAATACCTTAAAAGTTATCCAAGAGAGAAAGAGATATGGTATGGAGAAGAATAAAAAAGTGAAAGTGTAGAGTATGAACAAGTATTGGTGAACAAAAGAGAAGTGTAAATAAAAGAAGGAACATAGAAGAATGAGATCAAACAAGATTTAGAAGAAAGAATTCACAAGTAAAATTTCTTGTTGATTTATTCGTAATATTTTAGCAACAAAATTGTGAAATCCCTTAATCGGGTAGTCTCTAACCGGATTGAGAAGCTATATTCAGGAACTTAATGTAAATCCTTTAACAGGGTGAATACTATATAAGTGGGATAAAATCCTTTAACTTAGTTACTCCTAACAGGGTATAAGATTTTAACAGGTCTCTACGTAATTCCCATAACTGGGTAGCATTTAACATTGCTTTTGTAAGCTCTTAACTAAGCACCTTATTATTGCAGTGATAAGTTGTGGGTTCCATCCCCACCATAGTTTTCCCCTCTTACCAAGGGTTTTTGTGACACCAAAATATTTTTTTAAGTGTTTGAGTGTTTTTGTTTTACATGTTTGGTAATTTTCAAGTTATTAGTTATTGGTTAATATTACAACAGTTATCGGTAGAAGATAGAACATATATCGGTATCGATAAACATGTGAGTATAAGTTTGTGATTAATAGGGAAAAATTTGGGATTGTTTGAGGTCTTGATTCAACCTCTCCATCTCATTCCATAACATAAATTTTTCCAACAATATCATTAATATGGAAATGGTAGCAAACCTAGTGTAGCACCTACATTATAAAGGAGGCAAAAAATAGGTTAAAATACTAAGGAAAATATATTTGGATGAAGATAAAAACATGCATATTCTCATAGTAAGGGATAATCTGAGGGGATTTGTAATTTGTAATTACATATTGTAATGTAGAGATATAATCACGAAACACGTTACATAGGATACTAGGAGTGAAAGGAATACATCCTTCTAGGATGATTCTTGGGAAGGATGAGAGGAACTATTGTTGAATTCATCTCTAAAGATATTATGTGAGAAAATTTAAGAGTCTAGGGAAATAAGGTTTTTCATTATGGAGAGTAGATATTAGAGAAAGGGATTAGGAGGTGGCACTGAAAATATCTAGAGGGGTTAAATGCTCCTATGGAGAAAATAACAAAGCTAAGTAAATTCCTATCTTGGAGAGTCTCTACCCATCAAAAGAATATGATAAAATAAGGAAATATTACTTAAATGTTGGGGAATAAAATGTAAGTCGGGATAAAAGATCAAGGAAGATACTATGATGAAACAAGATTGGTCAGTTGGCCATCTTTGGAGCAAATATATAATGCCTAAGGTTAAATTTTTCTCCAAGATAGCCATCCAAAAGTGCATCCTAACAAAATATAGAATGAACATGTTAGAAATGGAAAAGAAGTATGCAAAAAAAATGAACAAAACCAGGAAAGAATCTAAGCAAGTGAATGCATAAAAGAAATATTACCATAAACAAGGAGAGAGAAAGCTCCAAGATTCAACAAATGAAGGCAAGATATTTGAAAGGGGAAAGAAAAGAAAACCCCTTGTGACATTATGAATGAGGCATGAAAA
>MU223436.1:427268-439728 GCA_018584345.1 Thuja plicata | reverse complement strand
AAAACGAAGAAGGACCTTATCTAGTCCTTAGCAATTAGGCTTTTCTTGTCTCTAAATCAGAAGTAAAGGCACAGGATTCAAATAGACATTTCAAGCATTGTGATTCATACAAGAAAAATCCCTAACACCCCTCAAGATCGAAAGCGAAATGAGGTAGAGGAGATATAGAAATGAGATAGATTTGGTCAAATCAGGATAAGATAAGGTTCAATATGATTGATGATCAATTAAGATTGATTACAAAATCATTTGGACCAATTATGACCACTAAATGATGAGAATTTGCCCCAGTTTGAATTAGGTTGACTAGAAAGGTATAACATTAGCATTAGGGCAAAGCAAGCGGGGTAAAAGCACAATAATTTGTCACCTTTTAGGTTAACTTATTAGCACAACTGAATTTTAGTATTTCTAACTAAAAATAAAAATTGGTCAAACATATAGTCTAGCTAGATTCATTCTAGCTAAGTTAGATAAGTTCTTTAACTTTTCCAATTGGAAATGTCTATTGAGTGTATGTTTTATACCCCTTTGAGTCCAATTACCACAGAAATAAAATTATTTCAGAAAAAGTGACGTTTCAATAACTCCTAGTCTTTTTAATGATATTTTTAAAAAAATACAAAAATACCCTTTTGTAGCGATCAAAGTCAAGAATGTCCTCATATAGATTTTATAGTATTTTAATTAGACATAGTCTATTTTAATTAAAAAATATTGAAAGTAGGTATTTTAACAGTCAAGTAGTCATTGGATCAGAAAATATAAAAAAATGATAAATCAATTCAAAAAAAATTTAAAATCATAGAAAACACCAGACAAGAGAGTCCTCTTCAATAATATGTAATTTTTTTGCTTTTTGGTATAGTTTTGATAGGGGAAAAGTGGCAGGAGACAAAAACTGTTGATTTCAGGTAAGTTCAACTTTGAAAATATATAATGGGAAAACTATAGATTGAAAACATTGATTTATTTTTTTCTACACTAGCTATACATGTCAACTAAAACATATTCTAAAATTGGAGGGAAAAACAATGTTTTACTTATAATGATTTGGTGGTAAGTAAACTCCTTGATTTATAGTATTTTTTTTAGGAAATGAAAAATAGACCTAAAAAATAAAAAAAAAATATTAATTTTAGTTTAATTTTATTTAAAAAAATTATAAGCATATAATTCATCCTATTTCACACATTTCTTCAGTTTACATCATCTTCAAATTCTCAACAAAAATGTGACTTTTATGCCCTTGAAGTTTTATACTTTTGGTGTTGTTAACCTTTTCCTTTGCAAAAGGGTGACAAATTATTGTTCTTTTATCCAACGATTTATATGTTTTTCTTTAGGACTTTTTCACGATCATTTTTTTTAGGACTTTATATCCCTTTTTTAGGATTTTTTACTAGATCATATATCTAATTTTTTTTTGAATATTTTTTAGGACATTTTATGATTTTAGATCCTTTTTCAGGAAATTTTAGATATATACAAAGATCTAGAGCATCATGCGTAGAACTTCTTCAGATGAATGATGTCGATAGGTTCAAGGATCTTTTCTCTCTCAGATGTAGAAATTTGATAGGCACCATATCCAAAATTATCAGTAACTATGTAGGGACCTAGCCAATTTGGTTAAAACTTCCCTTTTTTGTGTTGTATTTTGTTGATTTTTAGGAATCTCTCTCAAGATGAGATCTTCAACATGAATTTATCTAGAATGAACATTTTTTATAGTTTTGAGACATACTTTTCTGATATACCCTCATGTGGTCAAATACAAATTTTCTATGCTCATCCAAAAGTTCTAGCTCATGTATGCACATGATTATATAGTCGTCATCTATGATGAGACCCTTTAATGAGACTCTTAGGGAAGGTATCTCAAAACAAAGGGTGTACCTCCAGTAGGTGTGTGAATGCTAGTTTTGTAGGCCCATAGTGTAGGATTGATTTGTAAGTGTCATTCTCCTCCTATCTTGTTGACTGTTCTATGCCAAAAATTTAGCAACGTCTTATTAGAAGCTTCAGTCTGGCCATGCCATCACCTGCCTTGTTTTTATCTCTAGGGATTTGCTAGAATGTGATGAAAGTGAATTAATTCTTGAGATCATTAATCATCTTCTTGTAAGGAATCAATTTCAAATATGTGGTTTGATAGTCATCATTAGTATGATTTATAATGAGCTAAGAGTCTCCAAAAAACTTTAGCCCAGTGATCCTCCATTCAATAGCCAGTTTAATCATGTTTGTCAAAGCCTCATATTCTACCATGTTGTTTGTGCAAGGAAACAAAAACTTATATGATTTTGGGATTGTGTATCCATGAGGTGTGATAAAAAACACACCATCTCCAACACTATTCTATGTGTGAGCTTCATCAAAGAACATCTTCCTTGTTCGTGATATAACATACATAATGGATGAATCAGTAAAATCAATCTGTAAAGAGGCATCATCTTGTAGAGGGAATTCAGCTAGTTGACCAGCAATTTCTTGTCCTTTTATAGCCTTATGATCAATGTACTCAATGTCAAATGCAGAGAGAATCATCATCTATTTAGAAAGTCAATCAGTAAGAGTAGGTTTATTTAGTAAATATTTCAAAGGATCATTTTTTGTGAAAAGATGTGTAGTGTGTGCTAGCATGTAATGTCTGAGATTTTGAGATGAAAATACCACTGGAAGGTAATATTTTTCAATGTTGTTTTAATTGATTTCGAAATCTACTAATGTTCTTCTGATGTAGTATATAGCTCTTTCTTTCCCATGTTCATATTGTTGTCCCAATAATGTCCTCAGGGATGTGGTTGTAGCTGAGATGTACAAAATAAGAGGTTTCCCCATCATAGGAGGCATTAAGACTGGAGGTTTGGCCAAATATTATTTGATCTGATTGAGACTTTTCTCACATTCCTCATTCCATGTACATGAAGCTCCTTTGTATAGATTTTTATTAAAAGGTTGAGCTCTGTCACCAAGTTGGGATATGAACCTCCTGATGGACTAAAGGCGTCCTTGTAGAATTATTAATTGACTTATATTTTTGGGAGGTGGAATCTCCATTATAGTTTGGACCTTTTCGGGATCAACCTCTATTCCATTAGCTGAAATGATTTATCCAAGTAATTTCCCTGAGGTGATTCCAAAAGCACATTTGTTGGTGTTTAATCTAAGTTGGAATCATTCCATTTTGTCTAAGATCAAACTCAAATCTTTAAGATGTGTCTCCCTCTTTTTAGATTTTTCCAAGGTATCATCCACATAATCTTTCATATTTCTATGCATCATGTCATGAAGGATGGTAGTCATAGCTCTTTGATAAGTAGCCCCGACATTGTTGAGGCCAAATGGCATGACGTTCCAACAAAAGGTTCCCCATGACAATGTGAAGGCATTCTTTTCTTGATCTTTGGGAGCTATTTTAATCTTATTGTAACCCAAGAAACCATCCATGAGAGAGTATATTTCATAACCCGCAATCCTATCTATGTTTGGAAGTGGAAAGTCATCCTTTGGGAAATATTTGTTAAGATCTTAGAATTTTTTTTATACATGAATAGATTTGTCATTTTTATATATAGGTACAATTTTTGAGATCCATTCAACATAATCTATAGCTTGTACAAATCTAGCACTCAAGAGTTTTTCTAATTCAACTTTGACCAAGAGAGATCTTTGTGGATGCATCTTTTGTAATTTCTATTTCACTGGATTAACACCAGGATCTATACATAGATGATGCATAATTAGATTAGTGTCTAGCCCTAGCATATGTGCATATGTCCAAGCAAAATTAAATTTTTTTCCTTGAAGAAATAAGTGAACTGTTTTTTTTCATCTACTGATAGAGATTGAGCCAAATGTATGATCTAAGGTGCTTCAATTGTCCAAAGCTTTAAAGTCTATGTTGGATCTATCAAGACTAAAGATATATCTAGAAAATAACTAGGTAGACCACCAAGTACCTCATCCTTGGGTGACTCAAAGAGTTTTTCACCCTTAGATACATCTTTTGTTTTTATTTTTTAGGCTTTGACACAGCCACAAAGTGGTTTTCGCCATCAGAGCGCCTTTTATTTTTAATATTTCTTTTTATTTTATAACTAAGGTACTTGATATATGTTTCAGTCATGTTTTTTTTTGGTTCACTGGTGGAAGAAACTAAAGGCTCGATGGCATTGAGGCAGCATGATATTTCATAGTCATTTTTGAAAGAAGGTATCACAGGTTGCTAGTTCTGTTGCGACCAATCAATAAGGTCAGGGTACATGAGTGGAAGATAAGTGGTAGGTTTCAAAGCATTTATATGGGGGATTTCACCACTAGTGACAAGATGTTCAGATTCTATAAGGACTCCATCAAAAGTACCTAGATCCATTTGATTCCTAGCCTAGTTAACTTGATCAATGAAAGCAACATATAAGTTCATCTCATCAGGGACTACTGGTGACTCATCAACCACTTTAGTTTTGCTAGCATAAGTATGTACCACATCTATTCCCACATCTAGTGATTTGAATGAGAGATAATCTCATTCAGCTTCCTATGAGTCGGTACTATTTTCTCTTTGTAGCAATCGTATCATGTTTATCTGAATATGTTCTTTATTAGGATCTTCAACATATGTCTCATCATTTTAGTGTGATACATAAGCTTCATTAGCTTGTTCTAGTGGAGGTAATTTTTCATTCTAAAGGATGGTAGTAGAGGGAACAAAATTTTCCCAATCTTGGTTAAAAGTTATGGTAGGTATAATATCTTCTTCAGATTTGCTATCACTAGAATTATCAGGAGACTGGTCAAAAATAGGTTGCACATTAGAGAATCCCAATACAGTTGTATCCTTATATTTCCTTCCATTTTTTAGATTCATAGGTTCGCAAATGCATTTTTTTAATTTTTCAAAGGACCATGACCTTGGTAATGCTAGATGGAAATTCATAGCCTTTTCTGCATCTTTTGGGAGAGACTGCAGTAGTAAGCACAACTTCCTCACCTTTATTTTCTCTATAGATCCATTCTCTAATAGCTTGTTCTTATTTTTCATCTTCTAGGGGTACAGATGATTGGACAAAGGTCCCATAACTTTTCATAGTGGAAGATGAAGGTTTCTTATCCTCTGAGGGTTTTCCATAAGAACAAGGGAAGACTAGGAGTGTAGCAATAGAATCTAGGCGATATTCCCCCATTCCAAGATTTAGCATTTTTAACTTCTTTTTGCAATCAGAAAGAGTAGTCTTTGTTTCATCAAAATCTCTAATGTGCAGTACTAAGTATTCAATAGTAAGTGTATTGATAGACATAGAATTACCCCCAGAATGGAAACCTTGATGCCATTGAAGGGAAACTTTATACATTGATGGTAGGTAGAGGGAATCACTTGCATATAATGGATCCATGGTCTCCCTAGAAATATGTTGTAAGCAAGGGGAATATAAAGAACTTGAAAAACCACATCGTTTCCACTCAACCAACCTGAATAGGTAACACAACCAATCCTTTGGAAGACCTTTCAAATTTGTCATAGTCTTTAATAGAAATCTTCCTCCTTTGATCAATGGTAAACTCTAAAAATCCCAACTAGTTAATCACACTAAAAGAACAAATATTTTACCTATCGACATTATATATCATCAGGCATTTCACTCAGATTTAGTAGATTTGGATTCCAATATGTAGGGTAAGGTTATGGGGATGACTTAAAGACTTGTCATCTTCTTTAGAAAATGAAAGGTAATGAAAAGAAGAAATGTGATTAACCATGGTCTAAAATTGATAAGTATCAATATATTTAGGGATATTTTCTTTTTGTAAATCTTTCTCTAAGAGATCCTTGTGAATAGGTGATAACTCTAGCAACTCCAAGATAGAAATCTGGGTTGGAGTATGTTGAATTTGGTCTACTAGATTGTAGTTTGACTTTCTGGAAGTAGAGGCTTTCTTGGAAGAGGATCCAACTTTATTAGGATTAGCTTGCTTGGAATAATTAGGACCTTTGGGCCTAACCTTGGGTTGACTCCTAGTGATAGCATTTAGGCTTTCCCTATGTGAAGGAGAGTTGACACCTCTAAGCATGATCATGTGGTTACACTCATTGTACAAGATTAGGATTTTACGGAAGAACCAACACCTCTCAACATAACCTTAGGTGCATCATCAATATTTGAATCATAGTTGGGTCCATTACGTCTAACCATGTTAAAATTTTCAATCATAGGTTCAAGCATATTGATAATGTTTTCACTGTTCATATAAGTATACTTGATCTTAACTCCCTCATCTTTCTTTGATGTTTCTCCTTTGTCATACTTAGGGAATGGTTCTTTAAAGGCCCTATGATCATAATTATTAACAATACCATCCAATCCAACTTTTCCATCTTGAATAAGATCTTGAATGACATGTTTCAACTTTACACAATTGTCATTCTTGTGTCCTTTGTTCTTATGATACTCACAATAATGACTATCATTCCACCTCTTAGGTTTCACTTCTGGCTCATATGGTTTATCATATTTAGGTAGTGTGATAATTTTATTGTCATGTAAATTCTTAAGTATCACATCATATGAATCTTCCAAGAGAGTAAAATCATGTTCAGGTGTAGGTGCCCATGAAGATTTAGCCTTATTAGAATCATTAGATCTTGTAGCTTCTTTTTGTTTGGTTGTTAGGATAGCCCTACCCAAGTTGAAAATGGGGTCTTTAGGTTTATGCTCATCAAAAACACCATCATTGACCACATGCTTGTTCTTATTCCAAGGCTTATTATTGTCTTTGTTATATCCAATACCATTTGTAGACTTATCCTTGCTCAATGTGATCTCACCCTTTTTGACAAAAACATCCTCTATTCGAAAAGAAATTTCAATCATATCGTTAAAGGTGAAAAAGACTTTCTTTATAAGGTTATAATATAACTCGGGTATGAGACTATTAACAAAGATATCAATCTTCTCATTTTTTGGAAGTTGTCATGGGTATCTTGAGTGTATTTTTCTCCATATTTGCAAGAATGTAACATAAGGTTCACCTTGTTTTTGTTTGATGTTGAATAGGTCAAGAGTTGTTAGAAGGTGTTGAATATTATAAGGGTATTGTTGAATAAACATTTGTACTAACTCATCAAAATATTTGAGTAGAGGTGTGAATTTTATGCACCACCCTATAGCTTAGCCATTTATACTCATAGGAAAGAGTCTCATAAGATAATTGTCATCAAACATAAAGTCCATACTCAAAGCATAGAATTGTCGAACATGGTCAGGTGGATATCCATTTCCATCATACTTGTCATAAATAGGAATCTCAATATCTCTTAGAAACGGAATCATGTATAGACTCTTTTCAAAAGGTAGAGTGCATATGGATTCTATAGAAAATGATGACGTAGACCTCTCCTTTTCCTTTTTTAAGCTTGACATTTCATTCTTCAAATTTTGTATTTCCTTTTGGGAAACTTCCAAAGATGAGGGTTGTCTTCTTCAAATAAATCCATCAAAATCAAAGTCATGGGGGAGTTTCAACCCTTTAGAAGCCAAGTGAATGAAATACTAATAACCATTTTCTTCTAATGCTTTTAACATTAGTCTTTGATAACGGTCGTCTTGTTGAAAGTTTAGCAGCTTTTCTTCAGTAATTTCATGCTCCGTGTTGTTGCCATGTTGAGAGTTGGAGCTAAAATGTGAAGATCTTGGAGGTGAATCAAATCCATTGTGTTGTGGCCTTGGGGTAAATCTTGGAGGTGTGTTATTTCAATTATTTTCAAGAAAATTGGTATTGAATTGTTTATCCAAATGGGTTGCCATTTCCTCCATGTAAGCCTTTCTTTCTAACTCGATTTGTCTTAACGTTTGATTGTGTTTAAAGAGATAATTCAATCACTTTTTATGCTCTTCTCTAGACATGGTGAGAGATAAACTATTTTCAGATCTTGATGAGAAAATAGGTGTCTCACAGGTACTATCAAAGGTTCTTCAAAAAGGATCAAACCAAACTTTGGTACTATCCCCCTCTTTGTCAAAGGTAATTTGAGGTTCTTTGTCATGAATATGTTGACACCTATTAGGAAAAGGTAATTCATTAAAGCTAATTGGGGGTTTATTTCCTTGATCAATATGATATCTAGTTGTTACTTGCATGAATGAGAATTTAAAGAGCCAATTAAGATGACACGAGAAAACTTGATGTCCACTTTTGAAGAGAAAAGTGTTCACTTATTAAAAAGTACAAGAGAGTAACATAAGATCAAGATAAATTACCACAAAGTGCCCAAGCTGGGGGTAAGATCCATGTGTATGACATTTGTGACCCAAGTCAAGAGATAATATCAAGATAAAGATAAGGATAAAGATAAAGATAAAGATAAAGATAGCCAAAACAGATAGACAAGTAAACAACTTTACTAATCAAGAATATAACCAAGGTATCTAGGTGAGCCTTTTCAGATAAAAAATATCCCTAACCTACTAGTTTGAGACCAAGAGACTAGAAATAGTCTAGTATAAACTTCCTAGACTAGCTAAGAGTAAATTGAAGGCCAAAACCACTCGCATAAGAAAATGGGTGACAAACCATAGTAAATCCAGATGATATTTCTTTATGATACAGGATGATGTTTCATAAGGAGATGATATTTCCTTATGAAATAGGATGATGTTTCATAGTACTGGGAGACAATATTTCTCTGGAAGGCAGACGATGTTTCAGACTGTCAGATGATATTTCTCACTACTCCAGGTGAAACTGAGAAAACAAACATAAACGACCAAATTTTTTACTCAAACACCTTGTTTTTCCCAATTAGCAATTTTTGATAGTAAGAAATCTTAGTTGTAACAACATGTTTGAATTTCATAATCAATTTTTCAAAGAAATTGTGAAGAATAGAATAGTCTTCAAACAATCAATAAAGGGACAAAGCAACCTTGTAGGATACAAGCATTTGTGAGGTCTCAAAGAAAAAAAAAACCCTATGAATAGTACTGCCATGTGTATGTTCAAATGATTTCCACGGGTCTTAACATGATCGAAGACACATCAAACATAAGCTACCTAAGGAAAATTTGGCTTAGTATCAAAATATTTTCTCACACTAGATATTCCTTTTCCTCACACAAATTTTCATGGACTATGCCCTTGGGAATAAAAATAGTGAGTGTAAAAATCTTAGGCTGATCTAGGAAACCAATTGGATCGGTCCTTGCACAAAGATTACGATACTTTCAGTGGTGAGTTGGTAGCTTCTATCTAAATTGTCTAGTAAGGACATTCATTCATGAATATCCCTTATAGTTTCACACTTACAAAATTGAGGCCTATAGCCCTACAAATCACCCAAGTAATCACATGAGAATGAGGTTACATATTATTCTAATTGTTATGGCCAAAAAATATCACCCTAAATCAGACATTAGGGCATACTTATATTTCATGGTAACATGGGAAACCTTCCTAAGTTGTGGGTGGACTCTGAATAAGAAGGAATCTCTAGATTCTAAGCCGGTTCCTAATGGATTTGGGGTATCAATAATATAATTCTTTCTCCTAATTTTTGGAAAGGAAACGGAGAAATTTTAACTATAAACTAAATAAATAAAACTTGAAAGGTGATATACCAAATAAGATTTAGATTTGTCAAAGGTTCAAACTCACATTCACTTGACATACCCTAATGATTTCTGCAAAATCATTCACTATCCAATACATAGGCTAACTTGGAAATCACTACTAGGGATTTCACCACAAATAGTAATACTCCTTTCAATAGACATGGAGATTCTACAAAAAGGTTATATTTTACAACCTATAATAGGAATTAAGACAATTCACTAATCTATATTATAGGTACATTACACTTCACATGCATAAAATTGGATAGGATTGATAACAAAGACAATAACAGGGTATATGAATAATGGGATAGCTTTATTCTTATCAAAATCTATGGGAAGTTACATGAATGAGTTTCAAAATAATGGCAAGGAATACATGCATCCTCTTGTACAAAATTGATATTCAAAATGAACTAAATGGATAAAAAATGCATAAAAAGGCTATAGGAACAAAATAGTTCACTAAAAGGACCTTCTCTCTAAATTATGAACCCCTGCAAATGAATAAGAAGTTTAGTTATATAGCCCCTAAGGCCAATTTGGAAAATGAAATCCCCCCCAAAAGGTCCTCCTCAAACATAAAGATAACCCCTAAATTTAATGCCTAAATGATGCCCAAAATATAGCTTCCAACAAGCCCCTTCAAAATAGGATATCCTTAAATCTAAGGCATGACTAGTGCCTAAAATCTAGTCCTCCAACAAGCCCTCCAATGTTGGCATTTTGAAGATTTATATCTTTTACATGGTTTTACCAACATATACATATAATACTTTAATCCATACTCACAAATCCAAAACCATAATATAAACCCCCAACTACATGACATGAGAAACCCTAACTCCATATGCATAAACCCGATGCCATTTGAAAACCCGACCCCTAGCTAATCTCATCAAGCCTAAGTTTGACATGACTAATAGAATGAAAAAATATCTCTAGTGGATGAGCTATCTAGGTACTATTGTGGCACTGCAGTTATCCAAGCATTAACTCCTTGGTGTAGGAGCACACCTAACTCAACCCCTAGCTCCTTATTTCTGGCATGTACTGACTCTAGCCAAGTCATGAGAGTGTGTGTGGACCTTAGAAGGTCATTTGTTTTTCCCTAAGATGGATATGACTAGGTCAATCCATGTCTAGATAGGTTTCTTAGTTGGTTTCCTTTAGTTGTGTGTGCTTGTGAGGTAGTTGGTAAGCCTCTGGAAATCCAACCAAGGCACCAAGAACTTTGGATAAGATTCTTCGGATCACTGGAACTCGGCATACACTGGTGCCTAGAACCTCAGCCTACATTGCCTAGCAACTCGGCCTACATTGCCTAGAAACTCGGCCTACATTGCCTAGCACCTCGGCCTACATTTATGCCTAGGAACTCAGCCTACATTTGTGCCTAGCAACTTGGCCTACATTGCCTAGCAGCTCGGCCTACATTTGTTCCTTGCAACTCGGCCAACATTTGTGCCTAGTAGCTCAGCCTACACTGGAGCTCAACATTCTTTATTGTTTCTTGGTAATATTCAGTTGTAACGGCTCATGAAAAGAGGATCTTGTCTTTTATGGATAGTATGGTTAGTGTAACAGTTCCTAAAGAGATTCTTGTGAAGGAATGGACCATTAGGGTTGTTTCCTATGAGAGGATGGTTACTAATAACATCTAGAGCATTCATTTTTGGAGATCTAGAGAGAGTAGAGATTGAAGAAAAGAGAAGCTACAGGAAATCACAGAGTTGTATATTATTGTACTGTTTTTTTTTTTTCTATTAATGAGAAGTTGCAGATAGTGTGTTTAGTGGATATCAAACTTCTTTGTTCATTTTGCATGCAAGTAGATTAGTTACTTTATTTTCTATTTTGTAAGTTTTTAGTTCTTCACCCATTCTGGGTTGTAAGCAGTAATGGCCCCTCGAGATTCCTGAATCCATGGTGAGAGTCATGTGTTGGGATGGAACTCAAGAGGAGCCTTTGTACATAGTTTCCTTTTTGTTTTCTGTAGGAGAAGGAACAGTAGCAAGCTTGGAGATCTTACCCTAAGCAAGCTTGGAAATAGTCCAGCTAGGGAAGAGAATGAAAGCAATGTTCTAAGAACAATGATTTAGTGAGTAGAATGAATCTATTTGTGTAGGTTCAACCAGAAGGAGATGAAAAGCACTTCGATGGGCACTGAGTCTTGAAGAGGAGGTGAAGTTGAGAGTGACTTACCTCAGTTTAGGGTTGTGAACACACTAAAGAGATCTACGAGAAAGATCTCAGAGCAGAGCCAAGATGGTTCTGTAGTAGCAACAAGACTTCTAGTCCACATCATATTGGTATCAGAGCCCTAAACAATTTGGGCATGTGTTCTTTGGATGTTATCTATAGAAAATTCTATCAACTCATCCAAGATGGTGACTAATGTGGAACTTGCAAAAGATGTGGAAGAGAAAAAGGAGGAGAATAGACTCCTAAAGGAACAGTTAGCTGAAATGGTGACTAAGTTGGAAGAAGTATAGCTTAGGACTGTAGTAGTTAGTGAACAGATGAGAGAAGCTGATGGAAAGGGTAAAGCAGTGGTAGAGGAAGACATTATTCCAGAGCCAGACCCTGTTCTTCAAGAAGAGCCATTCTTGAAAGCATTGAAGGCAATGAGTGGTAAGTCCTTAGAAGGTGTGCCTATATTTAGTGGCAAGATGGAACCAGAATTAATCATGGAATGGATAGAAGGTCTTGAAAATCACTGTGACTGTGATAATGTGACCGAAGCTCAGAAAGTAAGAATAGCCAAGACAAGGTTGAGAGGAACTTCTCTCACTTGGTGGAAGTTTGTCCAAGATGAGAGGGAAAAAGAAGGAAAGAACCCCATAACC
>MU223436.1:389791-423521 GCA_018584345.1 Thuja plicata | reverse complement strand
GCATACAAGGTGGAGCTTCCTAAAGACATTGGGTTGTCATTGGTTTTCAACATTGCAGATTTGATAGCATACAAAGGACCAATTCAAGATGTTGATTAGAACCTTCAAGAGGTAATACAAGAGGTAACTGATATGAAATTAGCCCCTACTCCATCTATGGTAGCTAAAAAGATACTAGAATCGAGGGTCTACAGGAAGACTAGGAGCAGAGATTATATGGGACACCTTGTCAAATGGCATGGCAAAGAGGATGTTGAAGCTACTTGGATCAAAGAAACAGACTTCAAGAGGTTTGGAATTGATCCAAACATGCTCAATCCAAGGATGGATTAACCTTTCTTTTGTCTAGGGGAGTATGGTGCAGGAGCACACCTAACTCAACCCCTAGCTCCTTATTTCTGGCATGTACTGACTCTAGCCAAGTCAGGAGTGTCCGTGTGGACCTTAGAATGTTATTTGTTTTTTCCTAAGATGGATATGACTAGGTCAATCCATGTTTAGATAGGTTGTTTAGTTGGTTTCCTTTAGTTGTGTGTGTGTGTGAGGTAGTTGGTAAGCCTTTGGAAATCCAACCAAGGTATCAGGAACTTTGGATAAGCTACTTGGGATCACTGGCACTTGGCATACATTGGTGCCTAGCAACTCGGCCTACATTCCCTAGCTACTTGGCCTACATTTCCTAGCAACTCAGCGTACATTTGTGCCTAGCAACTCGGCCTACATTTGTGCCTAGCAACTTAGCGCTTGGCCTACATTGCCTAGCAACTTGGTGCTCAGCCTACATTTGTGCCTAGCAACTCCGCCTACATTTTCCTAGTAGCTCGGCCTACATTTGTGCCTAGCAACTTGGCCTACATTTGTGCCTAGCAACTTGGACAACATTAGAGCTTGGCTTTCTTTACTGTTGCTCGACAATATTTAGTTGTAATGGCCTATGAAAATTAAATTTTGTCCTTTATGGATAGTATGGTTAGTGTAACAATTCCTGAAGATATTCTTGCAAAGGAATGGACTGTTAGGGTTGTTTCCTATGAGAGGATGGTTACTAATAACATCTAGAGCATTCATTTTTTGAGATCTAGAGAGAGTAGAGATTGAAGAAAAGAGAAGCAATAGGAAATCATAGAGTTGTAGATTATTGTACTTTTTCATTTTGTTTCCTGTAATGAGAAGTTGCAGATAGTGTTTTTAGTGGATATCAAACTTCTTTGTTCATTTTGCATGCAAGTAGATTAGTTACTTTATTTTCTATTTTGTAAGTTTTTAGATCTTCAACCATTCTGGGTTGTAAGAAGTAATGGCCCCTCAAGATTCCTGAATCCATGGTGAGAGTCATGTGTTGGGATGGAACTCGAGAGGATCCTTTGTACATAGTTTCCTTTTTGTTTTCTGTAGGAGAAGAAACGACATCAAGCTTGGAGATCTTACCCTAGGTGAGCTTGGAAATAGTCCAGCTAGGGAAGAGAATGAAATCAATGTTCTGAGAACGTTGATTGAGTGAGTAGAATGAATCTATTTGTGTAGGTTCAGCAATAAGGAGATGAAAAGCACTTTGATGGGCAATGAGTCTTGAAGAGGAGGTGAAGTTGAGAGTGACTTACCTTAGTTTAGGGTTGTGAACACCCTAAGATATCTAGGAGAAAGATCTCAGAGTAGAGCCAAGTTGGTTCTGTAGAAGCAACAATACTTCCAATCCACATCACTCCTCTGTACTTTTATGGACTCCAAAACTTATCCAACTTGACATAGGCATTGTTAGCCATTTCATTTTTGCATTTTTCTATTTTGGGAGGAAAATAAGGGTTTTCAAAACCCTAGCAGTTTGTGCTGCCATGCTGTAGATATAACCTCCTTCTGGACTTTCTCTATAAGAGCTTGAGTTAATCTGGAGCTCATCATTACTATGTGGGCATTGGTATCCATAGCATACTGTAGTCTTTTATATGCCATAAAAATGAGGTTATCTTCTGCATCTCTGTGAGATGATACAAATATGCATTTATTTTATTTTTTAGTATGAACTAGAAATGGTTGCTGTAGTATAAGTTAAAGAGCTCGAGCTCTTCTACCGAACTGGTGTTTCATGCCATAAAAAATGGTGCTTTACATGCATCTCGTTTCTTTATAAAACTTGGCTCCATGCATGGTACTTGAGCTATCTTCTTAAAACAGAGAGCTCGGGCTCCCTTTTAAACCATGGATTTACTTAGAGTTTGGGTTTACTGCCATGAAAAATGGCGCTGCCCATACTTGCGGTTTTTTTCATGCATCTTCTGTCTTTATCAGGCTCTCCACATCGTCTTGGCCTCCATTGCAGTTGCATGGTATAACTTAAAGATAAGTTAGTTTTTTATTTTATGCATTTTGTCTCTTCATTTAGATTCTACCTTTATCTGGTAAATATGTTGTTTGCATATATTACTATGTTACATAGCCTTTGTGATACATAAATTTACTCCAGCTGATGTTTACTATGACTCATTGCCTTGATTTCTGGGTTATCCATTGTTTATGCTGGTGACTCCATCTTTTATTTCTATAAATGATGTCTTCATGTTTCTCTTTGTCTGTCATTTTAACAGAAAAAATTAATTTGGGCTTCTTCGTGTTCATTACAGTGATAAAATCACCATGCCTGAAGGGTCATAAAACTATGTAGAGACTATGTTGTTACTGCTAAACTGGAGACATGGTGTGTTATTTGTATATTTTCTTTGACTGAACTCAAGTTCTCTGCATCTCTATTTCTTCTATATGCTTGCATCTTTAATGAATCCGTGCTCTAATTTTTTTAAATAATGTCTGATGTCTTTATATGGTTTCCCTTTTGCAAAAAATAATGAACAGTAGCATACTTATGCTGGAACACCCACACTTTGTTGAAACTGTGCTTGCTGTTGATGTCTTTATGTAATGAGCTCTCTTTGCATATTTTTGTGGCTTCTTTCAATTTAAACTTAAACCGCATACATGCTCCACTGGATATCCATATTTTTTTTAGATGTTGTCTTCTTTGTTCAACATGCATTCATGCTCAAAACACCATTATCTCTTGTTAGAACCATGTTTAATCTCTATACATAATGTATCATGTCTGAAATAGAGCTCGAGCATTGAACATGCATATTATTGTTCTTATGACATCCCTATTATATAGATGCATATTATCCATTCTATATGCACAGTTCTGTTATATATATATATATATATATATATATATATATATATATATATATATATTGGATTACATACGGTTATTTGAACCCTCCATTTTTTGATTAGGCACTCTATTATTTCCTTGCTTTTCAAACTGCATTTGATACCCTATTTTTATAAAATAACACCATTCATTTAATGGCTTGTACTATTTTAATCATGTTAGCATCTGGAATCTGCATACTTGTGAAAAATCTGTCATATTTATGCACAAATATTATCATACACTGTAGTTTTTATTTCTCTTATTGCTTGCACCTGTTCAATACTTGCACATATTAATGAGGTTCAAGCATGGGCTTGTGACACTCACAAACAATATTACATCTATTATTTGTTTTCAACAAGTTTGAACATTTAATTGCCACAGCTATTTTACTTTTGCAAGATAATTTATTGTTTTCATGAAACTTGTTATGGGAAAGGGAATAATAGACAGTTACAATGTTTTGGATTCCTACAATATCTGGATAATCAGAGTGATGATTACCCACAAAATATAGTAATTCAAGATAATGTGATCAATCATGGCCCTCTTCTTCATTGCATTTTTCAGATATAGTGAAGGATTTTATAAAGTTATGTCTCTCTGATGCTATTATTTTGTTAATGTAGAGGCATATCTTTCCATTGCATTGATGTTATTGGTAACTGTGCAATTCTGGAAGTTTGATTGATGTATGAAGAATTTAGGTTTTCATGAAGACCTAGGACGCAAGACAAATAGAGACAAGGCCAAAGGCATGAAGACTAAGATAATGAATCCAACCAACTAAATGTAGAAGACCTCACCAAGGCAATGCATGGACCCCTATTCATGCTTCTATTATACTTTGCTATCTGTAATTGCCTTTAAGTTTCAATATGAAAGATGTAATATGGAAGGAACACTTGTTCACTACATTCAGTTTGAATGCACAATGTAATGATCAATTATAAATTTGAAAGTGTGAATCTGATGAATACTTAGAGTACAATGAAATCTGATAACATGAATGTATGAGCAATGTATTCATTTGCATTAGTTGAATAGTAATGTTAGATAGATGTACCTTCATGCAATTTTTTACTATTTCTGATTACTATCCCGCATGTAAAAATTTGGGTAACACTAATGTTATTCATTTTTCAGGGTACGATCCAATCACAAGAAAAGAATGAAAATAAGTTCACTAACATGTGAATTATTCCAAAAGAAAACATTTTTATAGAAACAATTGATTAAGGTTCTTCCCATAATACTAGTTTATACATCTAGACATATGGTAGAAACGTTAATTTTAATTATTATTGTGGATACCAAAATGAACATATGAATATATTGTTACTAGATGAATTACATGAAAATCTCAAATATATGATTGAATTCATAATCAAGGGAGAAGGCTTAGATGATATGTTGTAATCAAATAAATTGCACAAGACACAAATACGGTGTGTTGATAACACAAAGCATGTCCCTATATGAAATGTATGCGTGAATTTAGGTACATGTTCCTGCAGCTACAAACACACACACTTCAATGATCCATTAAGAGGTTAGTGGGTTACAAAATAAAAAAATTAGAATATTAAAAACATACTAATCTAACCAAAACCGGTTCATTGCCTTCTAATAGGCAGGAGTATGATTTTGGCTCTCAGTTCATCGCAAGAAATAGTGACTACACATTGTTCTAAATGAAGGATTTTTTTAAAAACTATTTACAAATGATCTAAATGATTATGCTGATGTAGTTTAAGGTTAATCCAAAGCTTATTAGAGATTCATTTTAAAGCACCAAATCAAAATGTTTTGATATATTTTAAAACACCAAATCAAAATGTGCTCTAAGATTATCAAGTTTGCTTTCTTAAACAAATTAAACAAAGCTAAGTAAATAAAAGCTAAAATGAAAAATTCTTGAATGCTTGAAAATGAAAATGTAGTATAATATCAATAGAAAAAATTAGGATCCTTGTGAAGGAAAAGAGCTTCTCATTTATAGAAAATCTCTGTTGAATCGACGGTCGAGATTAGAGGAAATGAGTGGCTAAGATTCAATTTGAGGAAGTACAATCCATGTGAAAGAAATTTGATTGGATGAAAGATTTAGTTGACTAAATTGACTGATCAGTCTTATTGGAAACTTCCAAAATTATTTTCATTTTAACAAAAAAATTTCAAAAATGATAAATAGTGGAGAATTAGTTAATTGAGTGGAACTAGATTGTTTCCCATTTGATAATTATTTAACTGGATTTGATCATGTCATGTCTGTTTTTAATGATTTAATTGATTTTAAATGCACATTTTGTTTTTATTAATTAATTTAATTCCCTTTTTCATTTAATTGAAAAATTTAGTAATTCTATTTAATTAATATATTAGAATAGCAATTAAATAATTAAGATAAGGTTTATTTGCCAATGTATTGCATTTTTAGGAATTAATTAATTAATTAATTAAAGTGTGATGATTGATTGGGATAGTGTTTAGGTCAGATCAGTTTGAATTTGATAGATTGAGGAATTTCCTATTTGATTTTGGAATTAGGGTTTATAAGGATTAGTGTTTCTTGATTAATTGTTGTGATTGGGGGTCTAGGGTTTAGATAACCATTTTTATGTGATTATGTTTTCCCCTCTTTGAATTGATATGAGATCAACACATTGATTCAAAGACCTGTTAGCGAGAAGACCCAGAAAAATTTGATTTGAAGTGATGAAACCATTCTTTTGAAGAAGAAGACTGACTTCGAGCTTGATTAGAGGAATATCGATCAAAAGATATAAACAAAATGCTCAGTTTGATTTCAAGAAATGAAACTAGGTGTCTTTCAAGAACTCTTAAAACTTCTGATTAGTTTGAATGAATAACCAATTTCATTTGAAGCGATGAAACTGAATACCTTTAGGATATTTGATTAGAAGAAAATTGAATTGATTTGAAGTGATGAAGCCAATTTGATCACTATATCTGGTTTCAATAATGAATAGCTTGTATAAGATCGATCTTGTCTTGTTTCATGGGTATTCACCACTGTATAATACCATTGACTAGGCTGCCTTTGATTTAAGATGAGCTCAACTTGATTTGATATGATTAAGTTGAGATCCCCCAAGCGATGGGGTCTTGATTGAGGATGTGATCACTGGAAAGTTGATGTCCTAATCCTTCCCCCTTGGGAGAAAAATTGAAATATGGCTAGGTGCCCCAATGATCAGAAGCAATTCGATTGATAACATGATGCAAGAAGAAGCTTATCTCATTAGAAATAAGTCCCAAGTGGTTAGGATAGAAGATGTACTTTATGAGAGGTCATGTTTGACTGAGATTGACCGTATGATACATAGATTGACTAGAAGAAAAGTATGAGAGATTTCCACTGGTTGTGCAAGCGATCAGGTGGAGTTGAATGAAAAAGTCAAACATCAAAAATGACAAGTAAAATGATTTCAGATTTTGATGTCGATCCTAAAAATGGAATCAGGGCAGTCGAATTAGCCAAGTGTGTCATTTTCATGTCAATCAATGCACAACTGACCACTTGGCAAAAGGAAGATTGATCAATAAGAACCTCAGATCCATCACATTGGAGAGAGATATCAATATTATGCAGATTTTAACACCATGCAGATGCAGATGTAAGACTAATATGAATGTAACCTAAGGTATAGTCACTTAAGCTTTAACATTTAAAATTTTCATCATCGAGCATTTTTGAAACATCGGAGTCCATATAATACTTACTGGTGCCACTATAACCATAAGAATATGAATATGAATTTTGTTAGATAAGATATGAGAAACTAACATAAGCAGCAAGGCACAAAATCTGAGATGACTTGAACATTATTTCTAGTTGATGTTGCAAGGGTAGAGTAGTATCAAGGCATTGAAATCCAAGATAACCATGAGTGTGATCTTGAGCAAACAAGCAGAGCAATAACAGTCAAGGAGATAGTTCTGACCTCACCTTCACATGCAAGTAAACAAGATCAAGGGATGTGAGGATTTTCTACCTTATTGTACGAGCTCTTATCACATAAAAAATGTTTATTTGACATTTCTGGATCATCGGGACTACACCAACAAGTAGTAGACAAAGAAAATATTGATGAAAATCAATGAGAACATATATAGCATACAAAACATATATAGCATACAAAGAGAAGTTTAGAATAGTCCCACAAGTTTCAAAATTTTTAGATGTATACATGTGTGAGGTGTTCATCATGCTTGTGAGTGAGATGTGTTTGAGTGTTATTGATCTATTTTTTACATTTTTGGTACCCAATGTGTGTTGAGAAACATAGATGCATCCAAAGATAGTGCTAAAAAACAATTTTTCTTAGGGTATTGAGAAACACCTATTTCATCAACAGTGACATGTCCTTTAGAATTAACAAGATTACTAACTCTGGTGTAATCCAAAGATATAATCAGATTTGGGGCCCATGCCCCGTCATAACAAACATCGATTGAAGATAATTGACTTGACTCATACTGTCGGGACAAAGCCGATTTGATTTCCCCAAGACCATGAATCTGGATTGGCTTCAAGCTAGGAGGGATCTTAGAAGAACCAGAGTGTTCATTGTCAAGCAAGATCACATTGGTTTTCCACCAATATCTAGAAAGGTGGAGGACATTGCATATGGATTAGAAAGTTGATGGACGAGGCGAATAGACAATTATGGATGAAGAGGGTAAATGCAACCCTCAAGTATAGTCTCCTCAAGATTACCCAAGATAGAGAAAAAAGAATATAGAAATATAGGCTCATGGAGTAGTGCCATATACCATATATGATAATGACCCAATATCGTGAAAATTATGTGGTCAAAAATAATGGACATGTCAGGAGACTTTTGAGAAATTGTTTTGCATTTTCATTCTTAATTTTGATCAAGACCAAGGGGTCAATTAGATAGGATAGTGATGGGATTGATTTGGGAAGATGAAGGGTATGAGTGGATGTATTGGGATTAGTGTAAAGGACGTTTATGGACAGTGAGTATGACTTCATATAAGCAAGATCACAATAGGGTAGCATGGTTGAGAGCAAGTGAATAGGCTAATGGAAAGGATAATGGATGCCAAGATGCATGTGTGTTCATGGATAGTCTCAACCTTGTCAAGATCATAGGATGGAACATGGATTCTCACAGGGTAATTGGATGTAAGATATGATGGATAAGATGACATGGAAGGAACTTTCCCCCAAGTGAAAAGTGCAAGTAGTCAGAATTACACATGACACTTGTTTTCCAAGTTTTGATCATGGTACTTATCCAAGGCGCCACAAGAAGTGGTTTTCATGATAGGATGGATTGATTTATCTTTAATTTTTCTACCAAGGCACATATTTACGAGATTTTCACCAAGGCACATTTTTTCTTTTATTTCTTATAATTTTTTATTTTATGGAGGAACTTAAGCTTATTGGTCTTTGGATAGTGCTCCTTTGAAGAATTTTCTATGATAGGCCATGACCATTGAAAGTATGCTCAAAGATGCTGATAGGGTGATGGTAGAGAAAAATGATATGAAGGATAAGGAAGATGGTAGCCAAGGGTTTATGTGATGGATTGGATAAGAGGAATGGAAAGATATGTGATGGATGGGTAGTAGGTAGGTGCAGGATATTGGATAGGGTATTGAAATATTTGTGTAGAGGTAGATGAAAATTGTGATAAGATCAACATAGACACACCCCTTAAAGGGTAGTGGATGAATGAAGGAAAAATGGATGGAATAGCTTGAGGCTTTGATGTATGAGATGATATGGATTTTTGTATATGAGGACCCAAGATGGATGAACAAGGGGGTGAAGTATTCCAGGTAATTGATTTTGGGACATGAGGACCCAAAATAGAGTTAGAATATGGGAGATGTTTAGATGGAGATGAAGTGGAAGACTTTGGAAGCTTGGATGCCAACTTTGACTTTTCATTTTTGTTCAAACCTTTTAAGAGAGAATTGGGAATCCACATAACTTTTGATTTTATTTTTGTATCCAAGTCCTTTAGAAGAGACTTGGGAATCCACATAGCTTTTGATTTTCTATTTGTATCCAATTCCTTTAGAAGAGAGTTGGGAATCCACATAGCTTTTAGGTTTCCTTTAATTTTGGATGATTTAGAACACAATTCTTCCATGATGGATTTAGGAACCAATATTTTCTTTGATATTATTCTTTTCTCAGTGGACCTTTGTGGTATCTTGAATATTTCCATTTTCTTTGTAGTCACATGTCGATTATACCAGCCATAGTGATCTTCATATACAAGTGGATTCTTGTATTTGTGATTTTTTTGTTCCACATTTAAATTGCTTCCAAAGGACTTGGGGAGTGTGGATGAATAGGACTGATATGGATAGTTCATATCGATGGTTTGATAGGGAGAGTTCAAGGATTCATGTCTTTGTTTATCTTGATAGGGGATAGGGTAAGAAGATGAAAAACTAGTATTTATAGGCATGGTGGATGGAGGGATATAAGACCCAATATAGATGGAAGGTTTGACAGTTTCAGCTTTGGGATATAGGGAGAAAGAATTGACTTGGACGGTGGTGAAGGAACACTGTTAGATTTGAAAGGAGGGAGATAAGGTGTGGAAGGTATATCAACAACTTTAGAGTGAGATGAATTTCTGAGACTCTCATCTTTAAGATTTATCTTTATATCAATAGGTGCATGAGTAGCTTTGATAGGAGCAATTTGGATAGGAGTAGTTGAAGCTTAAGGGGATTTATATTTTTTTGCAAGGGATTATGAGGAATGATAGTTTATGGATACAAAAGAGTATGAAAAGGGGGTGATGGGATTCTTTGATCTTGACCAAGATCATTAGATGGTTTAGAAAGGGTACTTTTCTCTTGATTTTCAATAGGCTCATTAGAGATGGTAGAAAGGATATCTTGATATTTCTTTAGACATGGAGGGATATCTTCTTGGAAGAAATGGAAGAGAATGATAAAATCATCTTGAGACACTTGAGATATGCGTGTTTGGTCAATTGTTGGATAAGGGTGGATGGTTTCTTGATCTTGATTATTAGTTATATTTGTTTATTCACACTATGGATTGCCCTCATGACATGGAGCCATTTCTAAGGATGAGGTAGGAGTTTTGATATGCATGAGGGATTCTTTAAAGGAAAATCAAGTATCATTTTGAGTAGGCATGATAAGATTTGAAGCACATGGACACTCTGGGTCTATGATCTTTGAATCATGAGAAAGATTTGTAGATGTATGTTGATTAGCTTGGATATCTTTTAGAGGTAGTCTTTGAGCGTAAACATAGTGATCATTAGGTTCAGTCTCTGATAGAGATGGTGTGGCTGGTTTCGAAGCTTTAGGAGATGGAGGAATGGTGGAATAAGTAGATATGATATGTGACCCATTGCTAGACATGGATTCCTAATATTGATCATGCTTGAGATTATATGAATCATTAGTATTTTTTAGTTTAATTATGCCAAATCATCAAGAAGATCTTGGGTTTTATGTTTTATCTCTATGAAAGATAAAGTTTTATGCTCATTTCTTTGATGATATGCATAATAGGTATTCAAGAACTTCAATCCATGTGATGTGACTTGAGGTAATGTGATGAGTTCTTATTCAAGAAGTACTTCCAATGTTGATTCATAAGATTGTCCCAAAGGAGAGAAGTCCCTCTTGTGATTAACCAAAGGTTTTTTTTCCCATAAGGTTACTAATCCCTTTAGAGGGAGACTTCCTGGTGTTTTCAACAACTTTTAGGGCTTTGGAGACACTCTCTTGTTCAAATATAGCATTTCCATACCAATATTTCTCCATTTTGGAAGGAAGTGGAGAGATGTGAGATTAATGATCAAATAGAAAAGGATACATTGAGCTTAATTAGCATTTGTTGGATGGTATATCCTTTTCCCCCTTTAATTCCTAGAGTTCACATTTTAAATTTTGAAACTGTTTTGATAAAGCTGCCATAACAATCTCTTCTTTCTCATTATTAGGAATATAAGGTTTAGCCCATTTTCTTTTAGACATTGTAAGATTGTCTTGATGCACTTTTTTAGAACATTGAAGAGAAGGTATGATGAATCAATTGATTTCCTGACAGGTACTGAAGTGGTATCTAAAGTGCTGACTAAGTCCAAGACCCAAAGAAAAAGGACATAATGTCCAAGTGAGAGAGAGAATCAACCACTCTGATCTTGAGTCAAGGTTAACAAACCTACTGTTGCAACTCAGGATAAGGACAACATGGACAAAGATGGTTAAAATAACAAGTCACTTGAACTAGCACAACAAAGTCAAATTTAAAAATAATAAGTGAGTCATACTTTCAACAGATTGCAGTCAACGAAAAACTAGAAGTGATGTTGTAAAAATACAGATTTCAGAAAATCGAAATAGAACCAACATGATGGAAGATAGAACTGGACAATAATTTGAATGATTTTCAGAATTTTGATAATAGATGTAGAAACTCAGACAAGAGCTGACAGTTTAACACCTAAGAGTGCAGATCTTGAGTTTGTTGATCATTTTGATGTTTGTTTAGATGTTTGGTGTCTCTTTTGATGTTTCACTCATGCAAGACACATCATGAAGATATCATAGAACAAAGAACAAAAATAAAACCATATTCCTAGGTGGCAAGAAATGGACAATACTTGTTTCAATCCTCTTACAATAAAATACCCATTCAAGTGGGATAGTTAGAAGCTTGGTATCACTGGCTCCCCTCCACCACACACACTTCTCGAGCCTACCAAGCTTCATATTTCTCAAGATCTTAGGGTCCTGATAAATTTACTATCTCAACAAGAGGGGTACATGAGAGGTTTATTAGGCATGCGCATCTCACAATGCCCGTATCAACAAGTAGAAAATGATTTTGGCCACTAACTTAAAAAGGGTTTTCGTAAGGGTCCTCATTTAAGTGTATCATGTGTGACCGTGCAAGCATGATTGAGGATGCTAATCCCACATAGCACCTTAGTACAAGTAGTTCATGATACGTGATTGAGACCTAGAGACCCTTCTTTGTGTTAGGTGACAGCCGAGTATAAGCTTAAATTCCACTTATCTTCCCAGGCTTTGGTCTCGGGGAAGCATTTTTATTATAGTGAGTTGAAGAAGCTTGGTGTTATATTGTGATCACTTGGGTCGTTATCCAAGGGTGAGTACTTTTTTGCACTTGGACAGGCCCTCTAAACTTGTAGATCTCAAATGGTGAATGAAAATAGTGTTTCTGGATTTCTATTCATCCCAAAAGGGCAAGAACATAATTTTCTGACATTATTGCCATTCCTAAAACATCAAACATAAGTTCAATTTAATAAGTCTTGTATGTGGGTTCATATTTTAATAAAAAAAAAACAAAATGCAAGAACAATGTTTAGCATTGCATCAATCAAAGTAAATTTGCAAGACAAATCTTTAGTAGTTTGTGTTTTAGTCTTCTTTCACAATGTCCTACAAACCACTGTTAGGATCCAATCAAAAGATAAGCTCAAGAAAAACAAAGCCAAATATTGGTTAGCATTAGAAAAATCATAAAAATAGAAACTGATTGCATATTTAGAAAGTAGATGAAAAATATGCACTTTAAAAAAAAATGTTACAGTATGAGGCCAAATGAGGCTCTAGAAGCTGCAAAATAGAGAATTGGACATGTATAGTGATCAAAATATGCAATTTATGACAAATTTGGAAACCAAAATGAGAAACTATCTCCACGATATTAATCTTCAGTAAAGTCTACCCAAAATTTTAAAAAAAAATTCTCCTAAAAAGGACTTAAAATGAGCAATTTATAAGGGTTTGAAGATAGACTTCAAATTTGAAACACTCAATGGTAAAGGCAATGTCTTTTGAAATCCCTGCTGATGTCAAAAAATTAGGATGTTAAGTTTGACAGTCTAGAGACTGTCATAAAAAGCCAGTTAGCCCAAAAAATGATGGCTTGATGGCTGTCAAATTTGAAATAGGTTGGATGAGAAGAAGTGGTGGATGGGTGGTGATTGGGTGGGGGCCAAGCGGAGCTCAAGAAAAAAAGTGGTAGAGCAGTGGAGGGAGGAGAGGTAGGGGAGCGATAGAGGGTGACGGGTGGTGTAGAGGGATGGCACTGTGCAGAGGAGTGGGTGAGCTGCTAGGGGGATAAGCAGAGGAGATATAATGATGCGTATAGGGGAAGAGGGGAGTGGGAGATGGTGGTTGGTGGAGGGTGGGGTTTTAGGCTAAGTGGAGGGTGGAGGTGCTGCGCAGCTTGACTGGAGGTGAGTAGGAGTAGGGCTACTCTGTGAAGGAGTGATGAAGGGATGGTGAGGGAGGTGGCATGGGGGAGGGAATGTGGGAATTTAGTCCCACATTGGTGGGACCATGAAAAAAAGTTTTTTTATACAAAGCTTAAAACATATTAAAAAAACCATGGGCTTGGTTGGTGAGGTTTTAATTTGGCTATTGGGGATAAAATGCAAAGTAGAATTGGACAAAATGTAGGCATAGGACAGTAAGGAAGATTATTATTATTATTTTTAATTCTGCCTTCTGCCTCAGTCTGCTCTTATGTGAAGAAATAAATATCAGTAATGATCAAAATCAAGACACCATCCATCCTTATCCAACAGTTGACCAAAGTCACATATCTCAAGAGTCTCATGATTATTTTATCATCCCCTTCCATTTTTTCCTAGAAGACACTCTCACACCTCCTATATATTATCCATCTCCCAAGCAAGATCAAAATATACGTTCCACCATCTTTTAGGAACCTATTGAAAATCAAGAGAAAAGTATCCTTTCTATACCATCTAAAGATCCTTGTCAAGATAAGAGCATCCCATCATCTCCTTGTCATACTTCTCCATATCCACCTCAAGAAACAATCATTCCTCTAAACCCCTTGCATAACAATAAATCCTCTCAAGTTTTAGTTTCTCCTATCAAATCTGCTCATGCTCCTATTGATATAAAGGTAAATTCTAAAGAGAAGATCTTGGTCATGTAGCTCACTCTAAAGATTTTGATATCCCTTCCACACCTTATCTCCCTCCATTCAATCGTAATCATCATCCTTATCTATCCTCCAAATCCATTCTTGGTCCTTATATCCCAAAGCTAGAACCATCAAACCTTCCATATATAGTGGGTCTTTATATCCCTCCATCCAACAAGCCTAGAACTACTAGTTTTTAATCAACTTACCCCATCATACCTCAAGATCAACAAAGACATACATCCTTGAACTCTCCCTAACAACCCATCCATATGAACCAGTCATATCAGCCCTATTCATCCATAGTTCCTAATTCTTTTGGAAGTAGTTTGGAAGTGTAACAAAGAAATCGCAAATACAAGAATCCACTTACATATGAAGATCACTATGTCAAATCTAATTGACATGTGACTACAAAGAAAAAGGAAATACTCAAGAGAAAAAAGAAGGTCCACTAAGAAAAGAATAATATCAAAGAAAATATGGGTTCCTAAATTCATCATGGAAGAATTGTGTTCTAAATTATCAAAAGAAAAGGAAAAATAAAAATCTATGTGGATTACCAAGTCACTTCTAAAGGACTTTGATACAAAGAAAAAATAAATATTTATGTGGATTTCCAAGACTCTCCTAAAATTATTGAAAAATAGGAAAACTTAGAGTTGGCATCGAAGCTTCCAAAGTCTTCCACTTCATCTCCATCTAAACATCTCCCATCTTCTAACTCTTTTTTGGGTCCTCATGTCCCAAAATCCATTACCTTGAATAATTCACCCTCTTTGTAATCCATCTTGGTTCCTTGTATACCAAGATCTGTATCCACTCATCTATCAAAGTCTTAGGCTATTCCCTCCATTTTCCTCCATTCGTCCACTACCCTTCAAGGTGTTTGTCAATGTTGATCTTATCACCATTTCCATCTACCTGTAGACAAACCATTCAATATCTTATCCAATATCCTGAACCTACCACCTACCCATCCATCCCATATCCTTCCATTCCTCTTATCCAATCCATTGTATAAAACCTTGGCTACCATCTCCCTTATCCTCCATATCATTCTTCTCTACCATCACCCTATCAATATCTTTGAGCATACTTTTAGTGGCCTTCACCCATCATAGAATATCCTTAAAAAGGAGCACTATCCAAAGAGAAAGAAGCTAAAGCTCCTCCATAAAAATAAAAATAAAATCAAAAAAGAAAAAGAAAAAGTGCCTTGGTGAAAACTTGGTAAATAAGCGCCTTGGTAGAAAAAGTAAGATAAATCAATCCATCCTATGGCGAAAACCGCTTCATGTGGTGCCTTGGATAAATACCATGATGAAAACCTGGCAAACAATCCTCATGCATTATTCCTCCTACTTGCACTCTTCACTTAGGGGCAAGTTCCTTCCTTGCAATCTTATCTATAATATCTTACATCCAACTAGCCCATGAGCATTTATGTTCCTTATGGTGATCTTGACAAGATTGAGCCTATCCATGAACCCTATGCCTCTTGAAATGCATTATCCTTTCCATCATATTATTCACTTGCACTCATCCATGGCACCCTATTGTGACCTTGCTTATCCCAAGCCTATCCTTCCTATCTCTGAGCATTCTTTGCATAATCCAAACCATCCACTCATACCCTTCATCATCCCATATCCTAATTGCACTATCATAGCTATATCCTATCTAATTGATCACTTGGTCTTGATCAAAATGAAGAATTAAAAATGAAAAATAGTTTCTCAAAAACTTCTTGACATGTCCACGCTTTTGGACCACATGATTTTCATGACATCAGGTCATTATCCTATATGCTATCAAGCACCACTCAATGAGCCTACATTTCTATATTATTTTTCCCTAGCTTGGGTAATCTTGAGGAGAGTTTCTTTGAGTGTTGCATTCACTCTCTTCATCCACGATTGTCAATTCACCTCATCCATCAGATTTCTAATCCATTTGTAATGTCCTACACCTTGCTAGACATTGGGGGCAAACCAATGTGATCTAGAGTCATAGTCTGGGGGCATCAAATTGGCTTTGTCCTTGCATTATGAGTAAGGTAAGTCATCGCAATCAGAGTTTGTTACCATGAGGCATGGGTCCCCAAATTTGATCGCATCTTTGGCTTACATCAGAGTCAGTTAGCTAGTCATTTTTGAAGGAGATCTCGCTACTGACACAATAATTGTTTCTCAACACCCTAATGAAAAGTATTTCTTAACACTATCTTTGGACGCCTTTGTGTTTCTTAACACACATTGGACACCACAAACATAAACAACATAACGATAACACTCAAACACATTGCACTCACAAGCACGACGGTGTTTCTCAACACCTCCTACATATACACATCTGAGAACTTTGAAACTGGATGAATCATGCTGAACTTCACTTTGTATGTTGTATGTTCTAATTGATTTTTTGTCGATATTTACTTTGTCTAATGCTTGTTTTTGTGGTCTCGATGATCCTACAACATAAAATAAACTAGGTGTATGTGATAAGAGCTACCGCATTAAGGAAAAAAAGGCTCACATCCCTCGATCATGTTTACTTGCATGCCAAGGTGAGATCAGAACTATCTCCTTGATTGATATTTCTTTGCTTGTTTACACAATATTGCACTCATGTTTATCTTGGATTTGAATGCCCCGATACTAGTCTACTCTTGCAACATCAACTGGACACAACATTCAGGTCATCTTGGTTTTTGTACCCAAATGCTTATGTTAGTTTCCCATATCTTATCTGATGAAATTTATATTCATATTCTTATGGTCACACTGGAACCAGTAAGGATTGTATCGACTCTAATCTTCCAAAAATGCTAGATGATGAAAATTTTCAATGCTAAAGGTTCAGTGACTACACCTTAGGTTGCATTCATGTTAGTCTTGCATCTACATCTACATTTTCATGGTGTTGAAATATGCATAATATCGATATTTCTCTCCAATGGGAAGGATCTGAGGTTCTTATCGATCAATATTCTCATCATCAAGTGGTGGGTTAGGCATTGATTGACATGAAAATGACACCCCTTGCTAAGTCAACTATCCCGATTCCATTTTCAGGATCAAAAATGAAATTTGATGTTTGAATTTTTAAATCAATTACAGCTAACCACTTGCACAATCAGTCTTTTGGACTCCGAACCAATGGAAATCTCTCATAATTTTCTTCTAATCAATCCTCCTATCATACTTTTGGTCAATCTTGGTCAAACAAGATTTCCCATTAAGTGAAGATTCAACCCTCACTAATCGGGACCTATTTCTAATCATAACAACTTCTTCTTGCATCATGTAATCAATCGAATCACTTCTCATCACTAGGGAACCTAGTCATATTTCGATTTCTCTCCTGAGGGGGCAAGATCAGGAGATCAACATTACAGTGATCACATCCTCATTTCTTGGGGCATCTCAGCTTCATCACATCAAATCAAGTTGATATCATCTTAAATCAAAGGCAACCTAATCAATGGTCTTACACAGTGGTGAATACACTCAAAACTAGACAAGATTGGTCTTATACAGGCTATTCATTATTGAAACTAGATACATTGACCAGATTGGCTTCATCGCTTTAAATCAATTCAATTTTCTTGCTAATCAAATCTCTTAAAGATAATTAGTTTCATCGCTTCAAATCAAATTGAGAATTTTGTTTTATATCTTTTTATCAATCTTCATCCAATCAAGCTCGAATTTGGTCTTCTTCAAAAGAATTATTTCATCACTTCAAATCAAACTGTTCTCGGTCTCATCCCTAACAAGTCTTTGAATCAATGCATTGATCACACATCAATTAAAAGAGGGGTAAATGTAATCACATAAAAATGGTCATCTAAACCTTAGACCCCCAATCACAATAATTAATCAAGAAACCCTAATCTTGATAAGTCCTAAGTCCTAAATAAAACAAGCAATTCCTCAATCTATCAAATTCAAATTGATCTGACCTATATCCTAGGTCCTAATCGATCATCTTACATGATTAATTAATTAATTCCTTAAAATGCAATACATTCGCAAATAAACCTTATGTTAATTATTTAATTGATATTTCTGATATATTAATTAAATAAAATTATAAATTTGTCAATTAAATAAAAAGGGAATTAAATTAATTAATAAAAAGAAAATGTGCATTTAAAATCAATTAAATCTTTAAAAATGCATATGGCATCATCAAATCTAGTAAATTATTTATCAAATTGGAAACAATCCAGTTCCACTCAGCCAACTTATTCTCCACTATTTATCATTTTGGAAACAAAGTTGCTAACTGAAAATGATTTTGGAAGCTTCCAAAAAGACTGAATCTTTCGACCAATCAAATTGCTTGCACATGGATTGTGCTTCCTCAAATAAAATTTGAGCCACTCATTTCCTCTAATCTCAACTCTCGATTCAACAGAGATTTCTATGAAAGAGAAACTCTTTTCCTTCACAAGGATCCTAGTTTTTAGTTTTTAGCTACTTATTGAGTCCCCACTCCTAGAGTAAGCTATGGACTTTAGGACCTAGCTGTCTGCACATTTTATTGAGGAATTTGCATATCACCGACTAGTAGAGATTATTAAATATGTTTGAAGCAAAGTGAGGTTTAGAAGAAGAATAAGGAAAATTAATGAACTTAATTGAAGGTATCATACATAGTATGATAGTGTTCTAAGATCAAGAAGATACTAAGGTTCAACCTTTAAGGTTTATAAAATTTATATTTTCTATCATGTTGCATTTTAGATTCGTGTCTCATATTTTTGAGTTGGCACTCAAATTTTGGATAAGGGGATTGGTGTTTTGTATAGGTCGGTACCTGCAAATATAATTGTTGATTGGTATCTCTGATGGGTTGTTTCCTACTATATATTGTAAGTTCTTTGGTATCTTTCGTGAGGCTTGATATAGGTAGTAGACCTAAGTAGTTATTTTCTACATGGTTTTTCCCTTATGTATTATATATTTTTGATTGCTGGTAAAAATAGGCTTTATGGGGACCCAAAAACCCCTTACAACCATTACAATAAGATAAAAAACATAAAAAGGAGTAAGAAAAGACAAGACTGAGACCTAGCCCACTACACCCAAAACCAAATAGAAAACTAGAGAGGAAAGCAAGAAACCAGCTAGGTCCTTCGACATCCAAAAGCCAAAAAACAAAGTAGCAAAAACTAGGAGAGTGCCTTTCGCTTCCTTCTTAACTTCGGAGACCCTCTTGATGGCACCTTTGAAATCTGAAAGCTCCAAAATCCTGTCTTGGATTTTCTTCTTCTTGGCTGAATGTGTGCGCTTTCGTAGACATGCATCTTCCATGTCATTTTTTCATCATTGATCTTCACACTTGGGGATCCAGAATCTAGCTCAGATTTAATGGAATTAAGACACTCCATAGTGGAGCCCATGAAGATATTATTATACTTCATGTGTTTCTTCAAAGTGTTCTCCAGAATGTCAAATCCATCATGCAGAGTCTTTAAAGTTTTTCCCTCCTCCTGGTCCTGTTTACCATCAACCCCTGTCGACCCAAAATCTTGATTACCTTGGATAAGATCAACACGAGTAGAAAAAGATCTAAAGATGAGATGGAGACTTTTGATTTCCTTAAATAACCATTTCATCAGATGAAACAAGTACAATGACATTGCCTTCACAGTTTGAAGAACTCCAAATGGGGGCTTAATTTCGTCAGCCATGTGATCTTGGAGGAGTTGGACATTCTGCTCCTACATATCCACCAATCTAGAGAAAGAAATGTTCTTAGAAGTAGAAAGGATGTTGCCCTTCTTAGCAGTGTCATGACCTGGGGTTTCCTCCTCTTTCCTCTTTGACTGCACATCCATAACCACCTCAAGCTTCAGAGAGATGGGAATGTCATGCTCTTTATAACTTGTGTAATTGACCAAAATATGAACTTTTTGGCCACCCACATCCTCCTCGGTGACCTCAGGATCTTTACCTTTTTCCTTAGCAATATGGTTTCCCTGAGTTTTGACCTCATCTTCACCAGAAACACTCACTGATACAGACAGTGACTCCTTACTCTTGTCATCATACTGGGAGTGTGGGAAGTAGTATGTTTCATCATAACTATCAACACTCTCACCATCCGAGTCCATGTCCATACCTTTATTTTTTTCAAATTTCAACTTTTTAACAGTCAGCTCTGCTATTTATCCTCCCACCCTAATAATGTTTCCAGCTTTAGTAGAGCCAGAGTCTCCTAGCGAAATAATGAGAGGATTGGAGGCAGCAACTTTCTTAACATGATCTACAATAAGGAGAATCAAGCCCTCAAGTAGAATGGGCTTACCTTCCTTATGCCTATGGTCAGTAATACTATGACGGAGACATTGCAAAAGGTAGAAGGGGAAAGATATTCTCACCTTATGTCGAAAATGACATAACAACATGAAATGGTAGGAATGGGCCCTTTTATATCTCCCATCCAAAGAAACGTACTCCATGACCACCGTAATCACCTTCACCCAAAATTCTTTGATGGAGTTGACATCATAACACCTTCCAGAGTCTTTCACCTGACTATCTACTTCCACTTTGTCCTTAGGGAAGTGTTGAATGGCCTTCTTGGATATCTTTTTGTCTTTGTAGAATTTTATGCCTTTGGTATTTAAACTCGTAACCTCAGCAATAAGGTCTTGGGTAATCTTGACAGCCATACCATCGATCACCACAATACCATCCTTCTAGCTTTCTAAAAAAAGCTTTCGTGACAATGTCTTTGTAGCCGTGAAGGTGCTCCATGTAGTTTGTAAGGCCTCCCTTGTTAAGATTATCCCAAACCTCTATTTGGTTCTTCCATTTCTTACAGTTTTTTGGCTTTATCAGGATGGAATTGGGAAATACTGAAATCTAATTTTTTAGTATTTTCTATGTCTCAGTAAACTGCATTTTTAAAGGTCTTGAGAGCATTTATGGGATGATCTCCTCTAGGGAAGGGTAACTGTGGTTTCACTTCCCAGATTTGGTCTACAGTTTTTTATTATCTTTACAACAAAGTAAACGGTTCGTAAATAGGACCTAGGACTAGAAAGTTATGCCTTCTCTAAGTAGGCCTAAATTTTAATATAGTTTTTGTGAAATTTTTGGTTGTTTTAATAATTTTATTTGTAATAAAAATTATGATGACTCTTCATTTCATTTCCAAGAGATTCTAGTGACTATTGGGATCCTTCATGTTTGTATAAACTCCAATTTTGAATAGAATGGATCACTTTTTGGCTTGCAATTTTGTTATTATTCTCCTGGTTTTTATATTGAAATTGGCAATGCCGCATGTATCATACCAGGTATTGTAATCTAATTCATAATTCAGATCAGTGGTATTAGAGCAGGAATGCTCCTTTATGCCAATTTACACAAGGTCCTCCTACCAAATATTAGGACTGGATACACAAGATTCGTCACAATATCCACCTTTGAGGTGCACACAAACGAAGATGTCAGACAATAAAATTAAGCAGTTGGTGGAAGAGGCTTTACTAATAAATCATAGGATATGATGAGTCAAATTTCATTCCTTCTACAGAATCAACAACCCTCTGAATCAAGAACAATGTTTCATGGAAATACCCCTTTCAAAGTGCAGGTAAATTTTGAAGGAAAAGTTGATGTTGAAGCTGTTGATAACTACATATAAAAATTAGATAGATACTTTTCTATAAATAATTTCTCAGATGCAGAAAAAATAACGTTTTCTCTCCTCAAAGCTGAAACCCATGTGAAATGTGCTTGGAAAGTAAAATTAGCAAATAAAGAACGGGAATTATCTGATGAAAATGGCTTGGAAATATCTCTTGATAACAAGCCCACATGGGGAGAATTTATGGAATACAAAAAAGAAGCATACTTTCCTGAGGATGTATATGAACATAAATACATAGAATGACAGTTGCTTCGACAGAAGAGGGACAAGTCTGTGCAAGATTACACCAACACATTCCATTCACTTTTAACAAAACTTGGAATTGAGGATTCAGAGAAGCGTCAAATTCTTAAATATCGTAGTGGACTTCATAGGTATATTCAAATAGAGATGGAATTTTTGAATATTGAGACATTGGTAACTGCCTATAAATATACTACAAAAGTTGAAGAGAAATTCAAGCAAAAAGGCAACAGGGACTACTTTGCAAATAATAAGCCAAAGGTTGAAGGTGACAATAAATCTACAGGAAAATAGGTGACCAAGGAACCTCACTCAAACTCATCTAATAACACATGGTGGGCTGCAAAAAAGACACAGGCAAATACATACATGTGGTGTGAGATGCATAAGTCCCCAAACCATAATACAAAGGATTGTCGAAGTATCAAAAATCTCATGACAAAAATACAAGGAGAGGAAGTTGAATCTGAATCATCACCAATAGATCCTTTCGAGCATAAGGAGAATGATTATGTCATAGAAGTAGAACCATATTCCATAGTTGCAACTACTAAGGTAATGCATCGCGAAGATGAATAGAGACTTTTTTATTTACACATGTGGGTTGATGGAAAGCATCTACATTTTATTGTTGACAGTGGGAGACAAAAGAATTTGATATCTAGGGAGATAGTCAAAAGGTTGAATTTGAAAGTGACAAGACACCCACAACCATAATCTATGGGATGGGTAAACAAGGGACATGATATTCAAATAAATCAACAGTGTCATCTACCATATTCAATCAATCCTTTCAAGGATGAAGTGAAATGTGATGTAGCACCACTGGATGTATGTGATGTCTTGCTGGGGAAACCTTATATGTATCAGAGGCATAGAGTGTATGAATCCATGCCACGTAGTGTTACAATCAAGCTCGGAGAGAAGAGGTATCGAATACTAGAAGTATGTCCAACACAAACTGCTTCATTGATTAGTGCTAAACAATGTAAACGTTCGATTGCTCAACCTAGAGCTTTTGTTCTGCTCATGGTTTTTCCTGAACAAACAAAGCCAGTTGTTCTTAATACACATGCTAAGGTATCCATAACAACAAATCAACAAGATTAGATGGATAAAATTTTGAAAGAATATCATAGTGTGTTTAAATCATCGGTGGGAGTTCCAAAACACTGTCAAGTCAAGCACTCTATTGATTTAATCCCAGGCACACCACTACCGCATGAGCCAATATATAGAAGGTCAGTTTTCAAAAATGATGAAATCAAGAGACAAATTCAAGAGTTGATTCAGAAAGGACATATTCATCCAAGTGCTTCACCCTATGGTAGTCCAATTGTCCTTGCTAAAAAGAAAGATGGGACATGGATACTTTGTATTGATTATAGGGAATTGAACAAAATCAGTGTGAAAAATAGATATCCAATCCCTCAAATTGATGATTTGTTGGACCAACTTAGGGGGGCTAAGTTCTTTACAAAAATTGACTTAAAATCTGGATATCACCAAGTACCAATTGATCCAGTAGATGTGTGGAAGATTGCATTTAAATCTGAGGAAGGTTTTTTTGAATGGTTGGTTGACTTTTGGCCTAAAAAATGCCCCAGCAACATTTATGAGGTTGATGAATGATGTTCTTAGGCCATTCATTGATTCTTTTGTGGTTGTTTATTTGGATGACATACTCATCTTTAGCAAGACTTGGTCTGAGCATTTGTAGCATGTTGAACAAGTGCTTTCCACTCTGCAACAATAGAAACATTATGCCAACATTGAGAAGTGCTCTTTTGGTATGCAGAGTATTCAATACTTAGGGTATATCATTGATGCTGAGGGTGTTCATGTTGACCCAGTAAAGATTTAAATAATCAGAGATTTGTCATCTCCTAAATCTTTCATAGAGCTTCACAGCTTCTTGGGCTTAACCAAATTCTATCACATATTTGTTTTTGGGTTTTCACATATATCATGGCCTCTCAATCAATCACTAAGGGGTGGAGCACAAGAAAAATCTCAGTGGACATAGGCAAAGAAAAAATCATTTGAAGAGTTAAAGAAAAGACTATGTTAACCACAATTACTAGTCCTCCTAGATTTGCAACAATAATTCAAGATAGAAACTGATGCATCTGATTATGTTGTTGGCGCAGTACTCACGCAACATGGGCATCTTGTTGCCTATCATAGTGAAACTTTTTCTGATACAGTACATAGGTACCCCACCTATGACAAGAAGTTGTATGCTATTGTTCAGGCCTGCAAACAATGGAAACATTATATACTAGGAAAGGAAACTATTATACATATAGATCATAAACCTCTTCAATTCTTACAAACAAAAGGGAAGTTACAGAATGATAGACATCAGAGGTGGTCAGCTTATCTACAACAATTTCACCTCAACATTCGTTATAAAAAAAGTAGTAACAAAGTCGTAGATTTTTTGAGTAGGCTTCCAATTGCAGGTTTGACAATGGTGTTGGATTCATGTGGTCATCAATCATCCACATGGGAACAATTATATGGTATTGACCTTGATTTTGCTAACATATATAGTAATTTGGTAGAAGGAAAGTGTGTCTCTGATTTTCACTTGTAGGATGGGTTGCTTTGCCATGTTGGTCATATATGTGTACCCACTGAGGAACGAAATAAAATTATATGGGAAGCTCACTACAAATATGTTGCAGGACATTTTGGTATTGTTAAGACTACTGCTATCCTTAAAAAGTATTTCTATTGGCCAAAAATGAAGCAGGAGATAATTTCATATATATAATCTTGTGCATCCTATGCAATTGCAAAGCTAGCAAACTGTAAGTTGGGTCTATACTTACCATTACCTATTCCTGATAAGCCATGGTAGTCTGTTTCAATGGATTTTATGTCTGGGCTTCCAACTACCAGGCGGGGGCATGATTGTGTATATGTTTTGGTAGATAGGTTTTCTAAAATGGCTATCATGGTAGCATGTAAAAAGAGTATTTCTACAGAAGAGACTACCAAGTTATTTTTTGAACATATTTGGGTTCATTTTGGTTTGCCAAAAATCATTATTTCTGATAGGGATAGCAGGTTCATCAGCAAATTTTAGTTTGCACTGTGGTCGTCAATCATGCCTTTCGGTTTAGCCCATCCCCCATGGTATCTTGCAAGAACAGGTTCTCACTAGCAATGGCAGAAGCAAAGCAGAGAGTGCAGAAAAGCCAAATTCAAAATTTTTAAATAGCCAGTGAACTCATGTCTACACTTCACATTCTTGGGAAAGACAAGCCTTTCCGTAACCCTATTAACAACTATAATGACATGCGTAAATTCATGAAAGCTTTTTGAGATTTTCCAAATCTGCTCATTTTCTATTTGTCAGATCATACGCCAACATGGCTCTCACCTCAATAGTCAAATTACTAACTCCATGCCAGATTATGATAACCCTCGGCCTTAATCGCAATGTTAGCCAACACATCCGCAGTACAACTCGCTTCCTTGAAGTTATGCGATATGATGACATTGGTAAAAGAGTTAATAATTAAACAAGCCTCATCAATAATCGCCTTGATTGACCATGATGAAATCTGTATTTACATGTTAATATGATAGTCTTTGTATTGATGTGTGTGTGTGCTTCTTGTTTAGTTATTTTTGAGATTCGTGGAAAATTTATTAGTGACAGTTAATTTTGAATTAATTTGGAAGAGACATATACCAATTCATTCGTGTTTGAAAACATGGCTATTGTAAATTTGCACATATAAACCTCGCAACTCTAGGTAGATGGAAATCCATGGACTTCATTTACAATATTCAATGCCTATATTCGATCCACAAGATTGATGAAGTGCACAAAAAAGATGTAGAAGATTAATGTCATTAAGATTGATGCAAATATTCTATTGTTTACATGAATTTATTTTCGTGATAGTCAATAATCCAAAATAGCATAAAATGACATTCTCAAATATCAATCGTACACAAAACTTAAGATTGTCATCTCATAAGATAATGATATTATAATCATAAGGCAATCGATATTAAGAATTATTGAAAGAAATTCAACTTAAAAAATGAAAAAAACAATATATAAAAATAAAAATTGAATACAAATCTTCTAATATGAATGCAATATAATGAAAAAATAATTTATAAATATAACCTAAACAAAGAAATATGATAAAAATAAACTAAAATTGATATGATTTTTAAAGAATCCAAATAATATAAATCCAAACTTACGTACAAATCAAATTTTAATCGTATTTAAGTTGTAATTCTGCAATTAAAAAGCAGCTTCATTATGAAGCTGGCTACCATTATGTTTCTGCGATAGGTTTAGCAACTTAAGTAAAATTAACAACTGTAATTTCATTAATAGAAAGTAACGACAATTTTTGTTTGTGACATGTTTACCAACTGAGTAAGAATTCACAACAGTGAGGAGGAGCCGTCCCTCTCTAACAAAACAACGCACCTGTTGACTGAAACAAAATACATAAATTGAGATCATAATGTAAACTCAAAATCGCACTCCTTCCTCCTCGAACTCTTCGTTTTCAATTGAAGGAGGGCGTGACCCATGCCGCTACTGCAAAAGAAATGTGACTGAATGCAACGAAAGCGGCCGCATCAGCAGAAGACAATTACGGAGCTTAAGACAGAATTTATTCAGGGAAGAAGGATCATTCGATCAACAATTCAGCGGACTCTTATTCTTCCAACTAGTCAAATACATTGTACAAATCGGAGTTCCCGACATTACAAACACAAACCGGAGAGATGCGACGTCCATTGATAAAGTTTACGAGGCGTATGCAAGGAATAACAGAAACTCTCTAGTTAAGCAAATCTAGTGTGAAATATGGAGTGTGGTGATCTCTACATATTCGAACTTTTGTCCAATCTGTAAATATGCGGTGCCACCAGCCTAATATAACAGGAGTTAAAGTGTCTGGAAAATGGGTGGTTCAAATACTCATTGGACCGACCTCATTTCACATTTTTATAAGCTTTAATAATGGTGACTTCATATTTCAAATGATGATCATATTCTTTTTAAAAATGATGTTTCAGTTTTATTCACTTTTTTCTTAAATATTTTCAACACGTTTCATTTGGTTATAAGTTTAAAAAATTGTGATTTTTATAAATATAATGGTGATCATGGTGTGTTTTAGTTATGGTGATTTTCATAATTATAATGATAATCATGTTGTTTCAGTGATAGTAATTTTCATAATTGTAATAATGATTATGTGGTTTCAATAATAGTAATTTCTATAACTGTAATGTTGTTCACATTGTTTTAGCAATGTTAATTTTTGTAGTTGTAATGATTAGCATATTCTTTCTAGTAGTAAAGTTTTTCTTTCTAGCACATTTAGAATTGGGAATTTTTATAGTGATAATCAGATTCTTTCAATAATCAGATTCTTTCAATAATAGTGATTTTTTTTGCTGTGATGATGATCACATTCTTTTAGTAAGGTTGATTTTCACAATTGTAATTATGATCATATTCTTTCTAATAGTGACATATTACAATCTAGCATTTTTCTCTTAGATGCTCTATCCTCGCCTCAATTATTTATAAGCTTCAAAAATGGTAATTTTTATAAGTTTATTGATCATCACATTCTTTCAATAATGGTAATTTCCATAATCACAAATGGTGCTCACATCCAGCAATGGTGATTTTCAAAACTATAATGGTGATCACCTTCTTTCAACAATGGTAATTTTCCTAATTGCAATGTTGTTTATATTTTTTTTTTCTAGTAGTGATGTATAACTTTCAAACACTTAGTTCTTAGATGTTCTAACCTCACTTGTTTTTAAGCTTTCAAAATGGTGATTTTTTACAATTATAATGATGATGATTCCTTAGTATAATGATCATATTCTTTCAGTAATTTTGATTTCCATAAATTTAATGACGACAACATTCTTTCAATAATGACGATTTTCATAATTGTAAGGGAAATCACATTCTTTTCAAGACTAGTAGTAATGATTTTTTTAACACATTTCCCTCATTTTATACATTGACTTCTTTTTCTGTATGATCTCATCATACTTTTCTATGGACTTTATCAATGATCTTTTTCATAACTGTAACAATCATCGCATTCTTTCAATAACAATAATTTTGATTACTTCAATGTTGATGATCTTGTTTTCATGACTATTAGTAATGATTTATTTTTTAATATTTGTCTTTTAGATCATACTTTTTACTTTTGTCTTAGTTGCACTAACCTCACCTCACTTTTTTATGCTATGCACTAATCTCACTTTTTATTAAGCTTCAATAATAGTTAGTTATATAACTATAATTATGATCAAATTCTCTCATTAATAGATGAACACAACCTCTAAACAGTAATGGAATTATTGTAATAATGCTGATTTTCATATTTGTAATGACATAATCATATCGTCTTTATGGCTAATGGTGATGCTTTAATTTTGAGCACGTTTCTCTCCTTTCATTATTTTTGCCTCGTATGATAGTACATTTTATATTTTTCCCTCATATGATAGTACATTTTATATTGGCATTTTTCCTATGATAATAATCTTTTTTCAAGCAACTTACTAATCTATTGTTATTAATTTTTTTGTATTCCATGAGATGTTGTAATATGACCCAAGTAATCACATGATCACGAGGTTAGATATTATTCTAATTTTATTCATTTTTTAGTTTAGGGTTCAATAAAAAATAAAGCATGAAAATAAGTTCACTAACATGTGAAACCTTCCACAAGTAAACTAGAAACAATTGATTAAGGTTCTTCCCATAAAAATTGTTTATACATCTAGATATATGCTAGAACACATTAATTTTAATTATTATTGCGGATACCAAAATGAATAAATGAATATATTGTTACTATATGCCTTACATGAAAATCTCACTATATCATTTAATTGATCATCAAGGGAGAATACTTAGATGATATGTTGTAATCAAATAGCTTGCACAAAAGACAAATATAATAGAAAATGTACTACAAAAAGTGACCTCAACGGTGAAACCTCTAGCATTGAGCCAACTCAAGGGAGTTACCTTTAATAGTATTTACTAAGGAAACCAAATAGACATAATATGATTGTAATAAATTAAGCATCCCCTATATATACCATAATTATGTCATGAATGTCATCTATGCTAACCTAGCTACCTATATAATACTATTAATAATTGCCAAACATAATTAAGAATTATGATAACTAAAATTTGACTACACTTATCCTCATCAACACTACAAATGTGGCCCTCCCCTTAAAACCAATACTATCTCCATTATTTGTTAAATGTGGATTATTTTTATGGAATGCTTCATCTACCCATGCTATTTATTCATTATCCAAATTCCTCCATTTGACTAGATACTCTATAATCACCCTTATTTATAATATCTTGTTTATTTTTTAAACATCATTATATATTCTGAAATAAACTTTCTTTGCACAACATCTTATGATACATTTTATTTTAGCTATCTTAGTACATCATTACACCATTATCATTTCCTTGTTCCCTTTAAGTTTGTAAAGTGTTATTTTTTTTGTACATGTTCTTTTCTCACTCAGATTTTGATGTTATAGACGGTGCATGGTTTTGAGGAACTAGGTGAATATGGTAATTTGAGTTTTTTGATAGCTAACCCTTTTCAATTTGTCCAAATAATGATAATATATGATAATCTATTATTCTCTAGGATACTTCACTTTCTTTTTTTTTTTTTAATTTCCTTATTTTCACCAACACCTATTTTCTTTATTTTTGAAATATAATGAGTGTGGTTATAGCCATAAGACTTTCTATAATATGTAGTCAATTCCCCATAAAAAATTAATTGTGTGGTAATGAATTATTTTTTATTTCCAAATATTCAAAGATACCAAGTTAATTAACTAAGATCTAGAAATACAATGGTATAATTACAATATTTTTTTAAATACAACCTTATTCAAAGATAAAATAATTACTACATTTTGCATAGTCTTATCACTAAAGTCTATCCATAAAAATTTTTCATATCCATCTTCAAGATTAATTTGTTGAAGCTAACCAAAACTTACAACATATAAATAAATTAGAATTAACTAGATCTTGAATTACACCATTAGATATGGATCCTAGATAATTAATTTGGTATATTTTGATATATCTAAAGAATATGGGGCATGTTTTGAGATCTCTATGTGTAAAATATAGGTCATCTTTCAGCTTCATCTTATATTTATAGTGATCACATAAAAAAAAATCTTGGACATGTGTATAAATCTTATATTTTGTTTCATTTCCATGTATTTTTACTTATATTTGTTATATTCATAATGTCATTCTTAAACTCAATTACCATTTTTATATTAATTTTCTCATATCATTATATTATTTTAATATTTTTATACTCAAATTATCATTCTTATATTCAATTTATTGTAATTATACTTATTTTTTGTATTCACATATCAACACATGTATACAAAACTTTTCAAAATCACTTTTTTCAATTAAAGAAAAAGATAGAGAATAGAAAATCCCAATTTAATATCATCCTCAAATGGAAAATAAAAAGTGGTGCTCTAAAGTTATTAAATAACTAAGAATTGAATATTATAAGCTTTCTAAAAGAGACACAATTTTAAAAGTTAAGAACTCATTTGAAAGGGGGACAAAAAGCTTCCCTAGGGTAGTCTAGAGTACACCCATTACTCATTAGTAGGGTGGTATTTTCTTTTGAAACATAGAAGGATTTATCCAAGTTCATTATATCAATGTAATATAATCTCTTCAATTTCTTCACATTGATGTTTACATGGAAACTCCAATCATACATGAGTGTAGAGAACTACATCTCCTCTTGTAATACATGGTATATACATCTAGCCCCAAAATCATATCTATTTTATTTTTTTTAATAAAATTTTTTTAATTTATTCTTTCCAATATTTTTATTATCATCAAATAAAGAAGGAAATTAATTATAAATTATTTAGATTATTTTCTCCATCATCCTCTACATAGTTTTTTTCTAAAATTTTGACACACTTGCCAACTTGGGTTAAATATTCAGTATCTCACCTTTCTTAAAAGGACATTAAATCCCAATTTTGAAAAAAAAAACTCTAAGATCTCTTATAGTCATGTCTTGGCTTACAAGATAGCTTATTTATTTTATTTACTTGTATATCACAAAGGCATGTACAAAGTTACAAATGTTTTTTTTTTTAAGCCAAAGTGGGATATCCACCATATTTTATTAATATAAACTGATTCAAAGACTCCCCCGTGGAAGAATCAGGAAGAAACCCCAGGATCTTAGTCGTATACAATATTACAAAATATGACCATTTTTACATATAATTTTCAAAAAGAAACTCCTGAATCTGAGAAGGATGTGTAACAATATATGCATTTGTATCTATCTCTAAGACCACTAACTTATAAACGATGCAGCATTAAAATTACTATTCCCCACAAAAACTTCAGCATTCTAAAGGAAGTCAAAATTCAACTATGTTGTTTGATTCATATAAAATTAGATAACAGGATTATGAATAATCAAACTAAATTAGCCTCTGTTGAACACTTTGATAGTCCTGATAGTAACAAGCAAAATGGCTGCAAAAATAAGGGCTGTCGCGGGTGCTCGAGCATAGGTAACTAGACTTAACTTATTCCTCCATAGGCTCGGCCGCAGCAGATCCCCAAGCCTTTTCCCACCCTACTGGTAAATCAACGATATTATCTACTTCCCAACCATCGGATGAATGTTGCAACATTGGCCGAATGTTGGAAGATTGTCCAGGCGAAAGGGGAACATTCAAGTCAGGAACTTGTTTAATGATGCCAGCTGAATCCTTGTAATAGCTCAGATGTTGAACCAGGGGCAAAGGAGATAGAAGAAGATCTAATATCGAGTGTGCGAGGCTCCAAATTTTTTCCACCAAAGGTTTTCCAATGGCCGCACCCACAATCTACAAATTGTTATGTAAGACTCGGAAGCTTTTCTTCTCCATCGCCCATTTGAAACTGTCGTAAGCCATTAGGTGTTCGTGACTAGCCATAAGATCATGATGTGAAAACAATCCCCCCACCAGTGCTTTGCTAGACCATAGGTCATACCTCTATAATGCCTCCATGAGCCATGTTCCCTGTATAAATTGGGGCCGAACAATCTTGTTCACGATATAGACCACCATGTCTATCGATTGCAGCATGTCCATCAGGTTTGATAGAAAAATCAAAACCATCTGGTAAGGGTAGACCACAATCCTGGTTCTGGGGGTCAAAATGTGTTCTCCCACAACACGTCAAACTGCCCTAAAATGAAGCATTGAATTGGTAATAAAAACATGATCAAGATCTGGGCCATCAATCTTGTTTGGAAGTGGGGATTCAACAACCTCCGGAGGTATGTATACTATGTAATTCCTTGGAAGGAGCTCATCATGCATATGACCACAAGTCTGGCACAAAGGGAAGATCACACGCATCATTTTGAATTCCTCAAATACACTTCTCTGTATGATGACCCGGGAGTAATACGATTAAGTTTATGGAGGGGGAGGTATTTGTAGTTCTTCAATGGGAATAAATACAATCGTGCCAATTAATTCCAAATTATACGCAATCTGATTCTCATATTTTGGGTATTGCGCACATTATAATGGAGGATGCGTGTCTATGATCTTGCATACACTTGAATTATCATTTATCATGACCGCATAAATTTTTGTACTATTTTCATAGTGGCGGCATGTGTCTACAGAGAGTGCTTAATTCACCTACTTGTGATGTCATACCTCTAAATCACACAATTCTGTCCGTGTGTCCATGTGAAGTGAAGCTTCAATGTCATTCTCTTGACTCGATTAATGGATCCAAATTGCAAGTTGGCGCAATAAATAACTTCCCACTTGTACATTTGAAATCAAATCCATTGGTGGCTATCTTTCGGCATTATAAATTTCTTGAAACTTGGTATCCTGATTTAACATTTCGCCATATTTAAAGGACAATTCTTCATAACCATCACATCCTCTATTTTCCAGGTGATCTACTAATTGGATGCCTTCCCTCAGCATATGTGAGATCTGTACTTCTTGGAATGAATCTATTAATAGCCAGACTCGCTGAATGATGTGCATGATTTTCCAATTATGTAATGTTCTCTTGATACATGCTGTAATTATAACACTCGAATCTCCCTCTATATGAATCTTACTGAGTCCCCCCTGTTTAGCCAATAATAATCCTTCAAATAATGCCAGAGCCTCAGCCATATTGTTTGACCCAATTGGGAGTGGACAACATTTTATTGCTATTAATAGTCCTTGATGATCCTGGATGCATACCCCAGCTCCTGATTTTCCTGGGTTCCCCCTTGATGACCCATCAAAATTTATTTTACTATTCCCTATTGATGGTGGTATCCATTTGATTAAGTTTCTGGCCAACATTTTATTCAATGTCATGTTGTAACACCAACCAAATGGTATGTGTATTTGTTTCCATTGTCGCAATATTGCAGAATCCCATGAGGTCATGACCAAGTTGTGCTTAAGTTTGCTGTGACTGGCATTTACTAGTTCTGATATTGACC
>MU223436.1:328106-358450 GCA_018584345.1 Thuja plicata | reverse complement strand
TTGCCTGTTCCTTGCAAATCATTGTTGTATTGTATACTGTTCTTGGAATGTTAAGTCTAGTGCATTATGTCATTCAAGAATGACAAAGCAAAGCAAAGCAAAACTTCCCCCTTCCGGCAGGAACTTGCTGCTCTGCGGCTCTTGTTTAATAACTTTAGAGCACCACTTTTTATTATCCATCTTAGGATGATACTTAATTGGCATTTTCTATTCTCTATCTTTTTTTTTAATTGAAAAAAGGTGATTTTAAATTTTTTTGTATAGACGTGTTGATATGTGAATACAAAAAATAAGTATAATTACAATAAGTTGAATATAAGAATGATAATTTGAATATAAAATATTAATATAATATAATGATATGAGGAAATTAATATAAAAATGGTAAATTGAGTTTAAGAATGATATTATGAATATAACAAATATAAGTAAAAATATGTGGAAATGAAACAAAATAAAAGATATATAAACATGTCCAAGATACTTAATTTATGTGATCACTATAAATATAAGATGAAGATCAAAGATGCCCTAAATTTTACACATTAAGATCTCAAAACAAGCCCTATATTCTTTGCATATATAGAAAGATACCAAATTAATTAACTAGGATCCATATCTAATGGTGTAATTCAAGATCTAGTTAATTCTAATTTATTTATATGTTGTAAGTTCTGGTTAGCTTCAATAAATTAACCTTGAATATGGATATGCACAAGTTTTATGGATAGACTTTAGTGATAAGGCTATGCAAAATGTAGTAATTATTTTATCTTTGAATAAGGTTCTATTTAAAAAAATATTGTAATTATATCATTATATTTCTAGATCTTAGTTAATTAACTTGGTATCTTTGAATATTTGGAAATAAAAAAGGATTCATTACCACACAATTAATTTTTTATGGGGAATTGACTACATATTATAGAAAGTCTTATGATTATAACTGCACTCATTATATTTCAAAAAGTAAAAAAAAAATAGGGGTTTGTGAAATAGATGGTGCATTTAGTTTATAAATATTTAATAGCATAACCTCTCTCATGTCAAGCACAAGATTACAACTTAATTCTTAACATTTGCTTTACTCACAGATTTTAGTTTGTGAGTTTGTTTAAATATAAAATTTTGATTATGTATGCAAGTTTTTTCAAATCTCTAATTCCAACCATCTCTTTATTTTTTCAAATATTGATCTCATTTTTTAAAAAAATTGTGCTCTCATAAATTTCAAAGAAACAATTAATTTAAAAGAAATTTTACTTTTGCTTATCACTAAACTACCTTGGTTTAGCTTGGGCTAGTGTGAGAATTGAGAATATTATAATGCGCCTTCATTAATTTCAACATTTTATTATTGGCATTGGTCATTTCTCTCATCATTGCTTGCTTTGTAACAGCCCCTTAAATAGAAGTGCATTTTGTTTTAATCGTTGTCTATTAGTCTTTTTTGTTTCGTTCAAACCTACCGTTATTTCCTTGCTATTTATTCTCTGTTATTATTAGTTCCTGCCATAGGCAGGTAACTATAGCAATCGTTAGATTCAAGTTTTAATTAATTTGAACCAATCAAATTATAGAATTTTTGAAGATTGTTTTTATACTCTAAAGTTTGACAATTCTGTCATATTTAAGAAATTTTAAAAATGCATTTTATTTGGAATTCTATTGGCTGAAACCAAAAAAGGCAATGAGAAAATTAAATTTTGAAAAGATTAATTAGCAGAAAATTTAGAAAATTTCAACATGTCATTTAATATTAAATGCAAAGCTGTGAATCATTAAATGTTTATTTAATTTAATGGGTGTCATCCTCTATGCTCTCCATCCTCTTTATTGTTGGATTAAATTTAATTGCTATCATCTTTGTCCTCTTTATTCTTGGTTTCTCTATTTTTTTTCACACATTGGCCTTTCATTACCTACATATCTGAGCATTGCATATCCACCACAACAGTTGTTTAAGTGTTGAAGAGGTAGCAAATATTTTGATATTGGGATTTTCTGCACATTACAGGAAGTTGTTATTTTGGTCTATGTAGTGTTTTGTTCTTAAGTTTTATTAAATACATAGCTTCCTCACCTTTTTATTCCAGTTAAACTGTATAAGTCTTAGTTTTTCTTATCCGCAAACCTCAAAATCCTACTGGGTTTATACTAAATTTGTATCAGGTCTCTTACGCTTTGTTGGGTGCTTGTCATTTTTCAGGGTTTTAGAAATTTGATATCACAAATATAATCAGTGGCGATAGCAGCATCACAACTTCGAAGTGCCTCAACAAAAATTATAGGTTTAAGGTCTTTTGAGGGTTTTAGTTCTTTAAGGGTTGCTCCATCCTGCACCATTGTTATTCGACAACAACCGGTTGCAAGAATAAACTTATCGGATACATTTTTTTCATCTGGACTGTGTTTAATTTTCTTAATTATAAGAGATGTTCATCCCTTAAACATTGTTATCTGTACATTAGAGGAAGTTGTGATTTTGTGATTTTGAATGGGCGAATAGGGTCTATGTAGTGCCTTGTTCTTAAGTTTCATTAAATACATAGCTTCCTCGCCTTTTTATTCTAGTTAAACTTTTTAATTCTTGGTTTTTATTATCCCTCGCCTTTTTATTCCAGTTAAACTATTTAAGTCTTTTTTTTTCTTATCCGCAAACCCCAAATGCTATCTGGGTATAGAAAAATCATACTGGGTTTGTGCTAAATTTGTAGCAGATCTCTCACGCTCTATTGGGTACTTGTGATTTTTGGGTATTCATTTTCTAAATTTGTAGCGGATCTCTCACGCTCTGTTGGGTTCTTGTCATTTTTGGGTATTCATTTTCTCTTTCAATGGGATAGCATTTGCAATTCACATTGCTTGAGTATCAAGTGTATTATCAGCGCAACACATAAAATTTACTGTATTTTACTTCAGGTATTGAATCTTTTTTCTGTTAGAATGACCATATGAGTCCAATTCATAGATAACATGGCCCAAATAAAACATCACTTATGGCTCAACACCATTCCATGCAAATCTAGTAAGTCACATTCTAAATACTCATCAAAACATGAGAATCTAATTTTCTTTGGCGAAGCAGAAGTTTGTGTGCTTAGTAGTTCCAATTCTGTGTTCAAACCAGAGTTCAACAATGAATAGGTGCTCCTCCTATTCTTGAACCCGCCACTACAAGTTGCTTCATAACTTTAAAAGAAATAATGTATAATTTAATGATCTAGGAGCCACGATACAAATTCAAAGTCATAGAAAGGAAAGATACCACAACAAAGTAAACCAATCTTGCTAAAGAATCTAGTGTGTTTCTGCAAACTAAGATGCTTCAGTAGTCTTTTTTTCCTCTGGTGTTTTATTGATTACTTTGTGCATGCTGATATTGACTACTCTACTAGCTTACTCAATCACTTATGTAACTCATTGTTAGAGTAGGCAATAGAGGTTTTATTTTTTCCTTGTTTACCTGTATACCACAAAATAGCCTTAGTTGTTATGAACTATTCCTTGTTTACCTGTATACCACAAAACAACCTTGGCTGTTATGAACTACTAACTGATTAAAAATCACATCACAACTACATGTTGATCATTGGAGCTGAAACTGAGACTTTGCATCTGTTATCTACATCATAGAGTATGTTCCTAGACTTGGATGAAAATAAATAATCACATAGTCTAATCCAGAAATATTCAAGATAAATTAAGAAATACAAAAATTTAAAGTCTTTAATCTATAATTTTCTAGTGCTAGTTATATTTCTGGAATCCTTATCTTTCTCATGAAGCAGGTAATTCTGTTTAATATTAAAAAATAGAAATTGAAAAAAAAATAGTAGGTATACCTGTATTTAATTTATTTTTTATGCGGATCAAATACCACCCGCAACCCATTTTATCAAAGAAGTGCCAAATCTGGTATACTAACACAGGCACTTTCACGTGCACAAGAATAATTCAATCTAAAACTAAGCTAACTCGATAATTTTCATGAAGATAAAAAAGAAATCGTATGGTTTTCCTTCCAGGCAATTAAAGCATTCTATTACCTTCTTTCCTCGTATCTTTGACTACTTGTATAATTAACCAGCGTTGCAAATTTTTAGATTAATAAAACACATTTATAAACTAAAGTAATATGCAAGTGATAAGCATTTTGTTGCTTTGGTTTCTTCCGCATCCACTTGCACATGCACAAACATTTTTGCTTCCACTTGACACTACAATTTCCCTTCAACTGCCCATTCTGCTGCCTCTCTCAACATCAGTTCTTCCAAACTGAAAATAAATCAATAAAATCTTCACAGAATCCATTTAGGTGTTCCATTATTTTTTTCTTGTTTTGTCTAAAAAATAGTAGTGTATTTTATTTTACAAAAGCAATTATACTTACTTTTCCATTTCATTTTGCATTTTGTACAACAATCATGGCTAATGAAATGTTGTTGCTTTTCCAAAATTGCCAGGAACATTGTTATTTGCAAAATTGGCAAAAAAGTGCTTAAAAAAACTGTCCCAACCAATTCGTTAGCAGTACACATTTGAAAATTGAGCAAAAGCACTTATAAAAGACTGAGCCAACCAATTTTTCAGCAGCACAATACATCGTAATGTATCAACCGCTTATTTTGTGGCATTGTTTTCTTCTTGTTTTGTTTGAAATATAGTAGACTATTTAATATTCATAAACAATAAATTATTTTCTTGTTGATATGTGCATTATTATATTCAAACATAAAATATAAATCATAGCATCTCGTACACCACATATATAACAAACAGATAGTCAACTGCTTTTTGTTTTGCAAATATTATAGTGACAAAGTTTAATTGGTGATTTGGCATCCTAGAATACCAATGTCTAGTAGAGAAAGTTGGCACCAACAAAATACACTACTACCATCTTTTATCAATAAGAACATTCTTCTTTCTCTATGGACAATAAAAAATGCATAACTCACAAAACATTAGAGGCAACAAACAAAGTCAACATGCAAAAACCGGAGATTGTAGATGTGGAAAAATACAAAAACAAAAGACAAACTTTACATTGTGATATTGATGACATGCTAAAGAAAGAAGGCCTATATAGAGTAAACACATTTCAATACAATGTCAGAGATTTCTTATTTGATACCTTCAAATTCTTATTTCATGATAGGTATACATCAACTGAACTACGCAATGGAACTATTGATTACTTCTTGAGTTGCCTCAAAAGACATGAAATTGAAGCAATTGACTCTTACAACAATGAGTTGGATCCCCAAACTTTATATGAGTTACATAAAGTTAAGGACATTGAAACTTATTTACGAAGAATGCGACTGTCCGCAAAACCAACAGCCGCTAAAACTGAAATTGGACTTTGGGGAGATATATTTTGTATTCATTGGATATGCAAGTGGCTAAATGCACAGATATGTGTTTGGTCATCAACAAAAGGAAAAAAGTACTTGCACTTCAACAAATCATCACATAAAGAATCATACTCATTGCTTTTCCATGATTCTAATCCACTTTGTGGACATTTTGAACCACTTGTACAATTTCCAATACTATATGCGTAAAACCAACAACAAACAACTTTTGAAGAACTCAAAAAAACAAGAGCAAAAAAACATAACATGCAAACTACAAGATTTACAAATCTAAAAAACTTAACTATTCCCAAGAAAACCACAATACATATGGACGTAGTACATGAAAAAAAAACACAACAACCAACATCACTCAGGAAGCTTAAAAAAATCATCAGAGGCAATAATAACCATGAACCGATGCAGCCAACAACTTCCATTGACAAGATGGGAAAAATGCCTACTATTCCCAAGAAAACCAAAATAAATATAGATGCAATACATGAAAAAAAACACAACCAACATCGCTCAGGAAGCTTAAAAAAATCATCAGAGGCAATAATAACCATGAACCGATGCAACCAACAACTTCCATTGACAATATGGGAAAAATGCCTACAAGAACTCAATTGCAACACCCAATGCAACAAACAAAGATTGACAAATCAACGAATATCAAAACCTCCAGAAATTGCAAAAAAAGTCAATATTTACCTTTGAAAAGGAAAAAAAAGTTATCACCAATTGAAGTTTTTGAAAAAACAATTGAAGACACACCAAAATACACATGCACTATTTGCCAACTATTGTGTTTCAAGAAAGACATCAGAATATTAAAAAATGAACAAAAACAAACGTATCAAAAATTAGTCAAATCAACTTAAAATATGTTAACAAATTTTATTTTTCAAATTTGCAATGTTGCATTGAAGAATTCAATTCTTCCTAAGTATGTTGCACCGCATAATATCAGAACCATTGATGCATTGCAATATGTACAAATGTTAACACAATTAGAGGAGCAACTTGTTTCCCTGCGAATTGCTTTTGTGCAAATTTGGAAACTAGGCTACAAAAGATCCCAAATGGGCCTGACTGGTTCAATTATTAATGTTCCAGTTGACATGAACATTGTGCAAAGAGCTTTGCCTTTATCTATTACAAATACAACAACAATTGTTGTCTCTCTCAAAAGACGTTTGGAATACAAAAATGCCTTTCAAAAAGGCATGGCACGCCCACATCTAATCATGCAAGCTCTTCAAGAATTGACAAAAACAACATTATACAAAATGCATGATGTGCAATTGAACGAAAATTGGAAACAATCTGTAGACAACAATAATGAAACTGAAGATAACAATGAGCTCATTACAAGTGAAATTGACACAGATAGTGACAGTGAACAAGAACCATGTGAGACTTTTATACATGGTTTCACTAAATCCATCAATATACATAAAATGCAAGATAAACTAATAGAAATTGCACCTGCGCAAGACCAATATCCTATTGGAATATTTAAAGACAAATATGCAGAAGAAATGAACTTTCCAACACTATTCTTTGGCACTCCACGTGACAATGAGATTTTGAAAAACTTTAGCTACAAAAAAATTGCGCAATGGGAATTGTCACATTCACAAAGGCATTTCACATATCACACAACCAACCTATTTTTTAAAACAATTAACATACTCATACAGCAAGTACTATCCACAATGTGGGTAAGAATTTGAAAAGGCCAACTAAAAGGAAGAAAGCTATTAGCAAAAGATGTCAAACATAAACCAAATCTAGAAAAAATACTAAAATCAGATATTGGTTATGTCAACTTTAAAAGAATAAGAATATCTCCTGACTACACACAACAACCTAAAAAAATGTATTCGCAATGATACGACAACTAGGACCACCAACCTTTTTCCTCACCTTTACTAGTGCTGAACAAAACTAGTTTGCTCTCACAAACACACTCGAAGAACTACACAACTCTCACCATTCATAAAAAAAACAAAATTTCAACACAGCCAATCAGACTCATACATACCAGCTCATAAAAAAAGACCCAATAACTTGTGCAAGATACTATAGACATAGGATAAATGCACTTAAAAATTTGATATTTGCAGACCACTCATTCTTTGTAAATGTATTGGACTATTTCTCAGTGACTAAATTCCAAAATTGAGGAAATGAACATGATCATTTCCTCATTTGGGTTCAAAATGCACCAATATATGGCAAGCACAACAATACAAGCATTGTAGAATTTGTTGACCAGTACATAACATGTGAAACAGATGATTTAGAACCAAACATAGCCATATTGCATAAGCATCATCATACAAAACAATGCAAAAAATAAAAAAAAAGGTTTCTGCAGTACAATTTCCCATTCCCACCAATTCACAAAACAAAAATATTAGAACCATTACCAGAAACAAGTGAAACTATAACCTCAACTACCAATAACATTCTTTCTAGGCTTCAAAAAGAAAGTTATCATAATACATTTACATTTCAAAATTTCTTAAATAAAATGGAAATAAATGAAGATGAATACATTATGGCTTTAAGATCAACAATCAATAGTCCAACTCTTTACATCCAAAGAAAACCTTCACAGATATGGAACAATACCTTTGCCAAGAAAATCCCCCAACTTTGGAAAGCAAATACAGATGCACAATCTGTACTTAACACATATGTGGCAGCAATGTATTGTAGCTCCTACATGGCTTAAGTTGACAAGTCAATGACAAATGCTTTTAACAGAATACACAGAGAACATCAAAACAACAATATAGATGCACTAAAAATGATATCAAGACTAGGAAATGCATTATTAAACTTGCAACAAATGTCATCACAACAAGCCGCTCATCTTTCTCTTTCACTCCCACTAAATTACAGCTCTACAAAATGCATATTTATTGACACCAGATCAGAGAACGACCATACATTTATATTGAAACCTGTCAAAGAATTAAGCAAAGAAGCGGATGACTCAGAAAATGTAATGTACACGTCTCTAATGGACCACTACTTAAAACATCCACAAACTATTTGACATATATGTCTTGCAGAATTTGTCTCCAGCTATAAAAAAGATGGAAGTAAGCTCCGGCCAAAAAGTAAACAAAAAGTTATACGGTTTATTAACTTCAACAAATATTTGGACTTAGACAATCACTATAGAGAGCAATTAGTCTTGTACATGCCATTTATAATTAGCGAAGCCACATTGAAACAAAATTTTGACTCTTGGGAAAAATCCTTTTTGTAGAATGAAAATATAATTCACTTGAATCGTGAAAATTTTTGCTACAACACGAATACTACATGGGGTGACATTGACAAAGCAATTGATGAAGTAAACAAAAATGATGGGGACATTGACAACATTTGCTTCGCAAACAAAACAAAAAAACAAGAATACCAATATGAGATTCAAGAAGATATGCAAGCCATGCTCTCTACAACCATAAATACCAAACCTCAAAAAGGTTTTGAAATCGCATGACATCCACAAATAATGGACAACAATGACTACTTCAAATTGAGAAGAATGCTAAATAAAGAACAACAAGCAATAGTCAAGGACATTGTTATCAAAAAGTTAAAAGACCTAAAAACTCTATTGCATTTGTTCTTGACAGGAGGAGTCAGGACCGGAAAGACATTCACTGCAAAATCCATTTACAAAGCTCTTATTCGCATTTACAATAATAACATTGACAATGATCTAGATAAACCTAAAGGTCTATTAACAGCTTATACCGGAAAAGCAGCCTACAACATTGGCGGAACAACATTGCATTCAGCCTTTCATATACCTTTCAACAAATCTGAATTTGTCCCACTCAACACAGAAACACTTGATATAATGTCAAAGAAATACAACCAATTACATGTACTCCTCATTGATGAAATCTCATTAGTAGGTTCAACATTTCTCCGGTACATTGACAAACGATTGCGCGATATAATGCAACTGCCTACTGTGTTCTTTGGTAACCTTGATACAATTTTCAGTGGGGACTTATATCAAGCTCTCCCTATACTTAACTCTCCTATATTTCAAAACAAACCAAAATCAACATAATTAATGCCTTACACTTTTTGGACAGATAATATAAAGTGCTACTCATTGACAACGACAATGCGCCAAAAGGATGAACAGTTTATCTTGATTCTCAATAGAATACAACTAGCAATACAAACAATCAATGATATTCAGTACCTCAACCAAAATTGCTTACGTCCACCACCCATTGACCCAACATTCTCATACCTATTTTATAGGAGAAAGGATGTTGAGACACACAACAATCATATGCTATCTATAGTTCCTGAAAACGTCATTAAATTAGATGCAATCGACCATGAAGACAACAACTACAATGCAACCTAGCTATACAACCATGCAGCAATTCTCCCAGCCCAAATAGCACTAAAACCAAACATCCTTGTTGAGATTTTTGGAGGCAACTACAATACAGAAGATGGCATCGTAAATGGATCAAATGGAATATTCAAGGCATATACTACACAACAAGATCTTGATATAGTTTGGATAAAATTTAATGACCCCAAAATTGGCCAGCAACAAAGAAATAAACTAGCTCAATACTATATTCAAGCCATAGACAGAGACTAGGTTCCCATACTTCAAATTGCTAGACCCATTCCAAAAGTATTCACTGGTGGCAAAATTAGAATTAGAAAACAATTCCCAATATAAATGGCATGTGCGTGAACAATACATCGATCACAAGGACTCACAATGGTAGGACTTGCATTTTATCCAACTGGCATTACACAACATGGATTAACATATACAACACTTTCCCGAACAAGAGCAATTGAATCACTTTTCCTATTGAAACCTTTAGATTCTAAACATTTTAAAGTAAAACTCAAAATCAACCATGAGATGTCTCAGCTTCTATCAGATGCACAATGGCAACTTGAAAATCAGAAAACCTGCTCAAATCATGCATCGCACATACTGTTGTGCAGATTAAACACTCATAGCTTTAATGCACATAAACATGAAATTATAAATGACCATGACATTATGTCTACCGACATCTTATGCTTGCAAGAGGTGCACTTGCTTCCACCTGATACAAATGTCCTTCTTCAAAAATACAACACCTATACAATGTATCATATACATGGCATCACAACTCTTGCAACATAGAACAAAAAATATTGAAGCCATCACATTAACACTACGTCACCATACTAATGACCTCCATGTCTCTAATCTTTATGCATGACCCAATGCTTCCATAACTGAGATCATGTCCATCATCACTGACATAGTCACAGATATCACTACAAAAAAAGAACTTTTCATTATAGGTGATTTTAATATTGACATGTCCAAATAAAACACAACCACAACAAGGCTCATTAAACATATGCAACAATACAACATACATTTCATCTTGAAAAATACACATACAAAAAATAGACCATTAATAGACCATGTATGGATAAACTCAGCCACAATTTTATGCTCCATTTATAAAATAGAAGCATATTGGACAGACCACCTTGCAACTTTCATAAACATTTAGTACTCTCAATATAATATTCCAACTTGAAACACCAACCTCTCCAACTATAAAGTTACTATGTTATACACAAACTATAAACACCATCAATCCAACAACAAATTATACATAGGCTTTACCAATATAAGCCTCCAAATCTAATTCAACCTACAAATACTAACAAATTTACATAAAATACTCTACATGTCCTGCAATTGCTAAGTAAATCCATTGCCTACAATGCATTATATACAACTATGTGCACTTAAACCCCTACCTTACAAGATAATCTTCATCTTTTTAATAAAAATTCATTTTGGAAATATTTCTTTTCTACAGCAACAATGGATATAGCAATGCCAGAAACCAGTGAAGCAGATCCAAACGAAGAAAAAGTACCAAAGAGGTAATTAAACTTAAATTTTTCATTGTCTACAAAATTTTACAGATTTCAAAACTAAACATCACCTTTCCCCACTTGCACCAGGACAAAATTAAACACTCAAAGTCTCATAACAATTGAAGATTTATATGCCAAAAAAGCAGGAACAACTTTTCAAGGTGATGTCCTTGTCGTATACAAAGTTGTTCTTGATAGAGCCACCAAGACACGAGAAGTCTTGCACGCCGACTTAATAGATTCAAAAGGAGACATGACTATAAAATTTAATGTAGGTGGTAACCTCATCCACACATATGAAGACAAAATAATTCCAGGGAAGGGCATAGTTATAACATGATTTGAAATCACACGCAAAATAGATTATGATCGAGGAGATTGTGACTGCATACTGATTTTAAAAGAATCCAACACAATTGAGACAACTGAACCAGTTCTAAGTGAATATAAGTTCATCCCAGGCACAACTATAAAACACCTCCTAACAAGTACAACCAATTTCCCTATTGGAACAATAGGTGTCGTGGTTGTAGCGACAAACAAGAAAGGCTCTCAATACATTGTGGATAGCAAGGATGGCCACACTAATATGGACAAAGCACCGGTATTCTTCTCCACTCAACTCCTACTTGAATTTTCCCTTTCACTTCTCAATTCAATTTATGTAAAAAAAAATTAAAAATAACACTTTTTCCAATTACAGCTCTATATGCATCCAAAATTTTCCTAGCTATGCTTTGAAATGCAGGAAAAATTACAAAAGAATGAAATTATGACTCTGCTCCTTAGAAACATTGCAAAAAATCTTGATCAAAAACACGCTCTTTGCACAAGTCTCTCCACATACATTTGCAAGCTCAATGACAAAAGAACAATCGAGACACTTCATGGACTATCGCATACAACATTTGAGGTAACAATTTAAAACTTCCTACACTCTTTAATGTCATAATTTGTTTTCCTCTCATTGTAATAATATTCTTCTATTTCTTACAGGTTTGTGGACTTCTAAAACCCGCAAATGCATATACCAATCCATTTTATGCAAACTGCCCTGCATGCAACTATAGATTTGAAAGCAATGGCACATTGGAGGACAAAAAATCTCATTCCAAAAAATGTGATGCAGAGGTCAACTACACATATGCTCTACATATCAAAATAATTATAACAAACGACAACAACCAAAGAATCCATTATTTCGCAGAAAAACTAATCATCAAACAAGTTTGGCCTGCTCTTAAAAACATGACTTACGAGGACTATATCACTGACAAAGCAAAAGTTATATTCATGTTGCGAGACTTTAAAGTCAGAGGAAAGTTTACTTTGATCCAAAATAACATGATCACATGTGCCATTTTGCTTGAAGACTAATCAAAATACTCCAATGACAAAGGTGAGTATAATGTTACTCTTTATGCTTCAAAATCTAATATTTATTCACCATATTTACACAATACTAACTTTGATGCACTCATCAAATTTTTTTATAGGTTTAAATGATCACAAACATATATTTTTGTTTTTTGCTACTTCTCTCTATAATTACTTCAATTTTGTGTTTACATAAACAAACTATAACCATTTTGTAATGCACCGAATGGTTACCATGCTCACAACCATACCTATACATTCAAACAATATGCAAAACCTGCTATCAATTAAGGTAACTATACTCTTACTCTTCATGCTTCACAGTTTGCATTTCATTAGCCTTTCTTAAACAATATTAACTTTGCTCCAATACGCACATTGCTATGCAGGTACCAGATTTTGAAGAAAGATCATATCACAGATACATCTAGCACCAATGAACACTTCATTATATGCATTTATTGTCTTTCAACTTAACAAAAGTTCCTCTAGCATTTTAAGCCTTCCTAGTCCATGATAATAGAACTACAGTTGACAAAAATTCAAACAGCCTTATTCTATTATCATGGATTATCAATATACACAGATATCACTAATTTTTAGTTTCTTACACTCAATGATAAAAGAAAAAAACACTATCTAAATTTCATTTATATAAATTGTATCTTTATGATATTCTAGACATATGGCTTCCATTGTTCTCTACAAGGCTTTATGATGCTTAGATTCCTTTTGTATTTAAGATTAATGTCACTCTCTTGCTTTCCACAATGTGGTTCTATATAATTTTCTTGAATCACCTCTATACCTCCTATTGAATACTAAGGAACTTGTGTTTATATTCTATATTATAGCTGTATTAAGCTCTCTATCGTTATTTTGCTTCGATTTAAACCATTTTCACACACTGCTAAAACTATGGTGCAAATGACTCTATGATGTTTTCCCTATATTGTTGCTTTCTAAGTTAGCTAGTACCACACCTTCCTTCAAAGTCCACATGAATTATATGATTAAAGGTTTTTATGTTTCGGCATAAACCTTTAAAAGCATTCATCTAGTTATATAACAGCAATTTCCTCTGAATACTATATACCGTACATTTATGTAGTAAATATTTATTGCTTAATCTCTTTATTTTAAAGAGGCTAGAGCTCATGTGGCCAAAACAAACTTATGTGCTTCCTAGCAAGACTAAAATGTACACAACCATTATGAACAAAATTCATTTGAAGGTCGATTTATCGATCAAGGATTAAAATGGACAAAGTGGTTTTCTTTATATACTATGACTTTTAAGGTGACATGAATATACAAAAGTTATTGTGTTTAAATAATGAAATTTCAGAGCGTAATGAATCCCCGTTTCCTTCATGTTCATGGATATATTCAGTAATCTCTTAATGTTATTTACTATTATATGAATGTAGGACTGCAAATGACAAGAGGCTTAGTTGAGGCAGTATCAAGTTAGCCCCAAAATTTCATTGGACAATTTGTTCTCATTGAATCAAACATATGAAAAATTCAAATCATTAAGACTTGTGGATTTTCAGACCAAGAAAATACTTTTAGATGTTCAACCTTTGTGCATCGATTTGTAGACACATGTAGCCCATTATGAAAATTATTTTCAAATGATTCCTTCGAAGAGAATTTCATCTCTTGCATAAAATATAATAAAAATATCAAAATATACTGCTATAAAATATAGTAAAAGTATAAAAATATGCTACTATAAAATATAATCAAAATATCATCTACAAAAAAACATAATAATATGCATATTTGATCAAAAGAAACATTTCTACATACTTGAGCTCTCCACTTCAGCCCATTTCCATAGTTTGCATTTTATTGCAATCTACTCTGACCAAATTTATTCTTCCTACAATCAACAGACTCAGCCTTTCCAACAAAATAATAACATGGATGTTAGATTCATTAGAATACATATCTAAACTCTTAAATGGTGGTCCTATATTCTGGAAAAATAACACCAAACCATTGTAATATGTCTATTCTAGCTCTTAGACACAAAATATTGACATTCAACTCGCTTATATAAAAATCTAGAGCTCTTACTCAATAAACCATAAATCCCACCACAACTTCCCCTAAATTCACTCTAAACCCACATACACTCTGTTAGCATCACCCTCGCCATTGACTCAATGGCACACGAGAAAATATCTATACACCAGAAAAGAAAAAATCTAGAAAAAACCATGATCAAATTTTGACTTTTCACATTGAATCCCTTACACAATCCCACGATTACATCGATTCAAAAGTTTTGGAAAGTCCTTAATGGAAAGAGACCTTTTATAACTGAAAATTGTGGCAAAGGAAAAATGGTGCCAAGTGAAGAGCAATTTCATGTAATGCAGGTTGTGTGACAATAGTAATTATGAAAAAAGAAGTGTAGAATAATCGATCAAAGCTCTTAACTGTGAACACTCCAGCCTGCCCCTTCTCATAATACTTGTCGCTTTCTCCCACAGCCACCCAAACATACAAAATAGTGCATAAATGTTAAAACATGCAAAAATATGACAATGCACAATGTCGAAGCTTAGAAAAAAGTATGGCAATGTGCTTTAATTGTTTAGTGAATGCCACGGCTCCCATAATTACTCCACGCGTCCAAACAACCACTAATAACTCTTCTTCTTCTAGAATATGAGTACTAATAAATACAAAACTTGGAAATTACATCTGCAGTATGGCCTCAACGATTTTTATAAGCTCAATTTTGCTAATCCACTCCATGAAATTCATTCACGAGGCATAACGTTTACAAAATGTTGGAAAATAAACTTTTGTTGTTCATTGACATTAAACCAACAAATATTCTACAAATCACCACTTTACAAGAATTAGTCTTATTAAAAAACCATCAATTACCATCAAAATAATGGTATCTCATTGTATTTGATAATATTGAGATAAATGTTTCAAATAATATGACATTAAGAAAWYGAATTTAATTTTTMTTTATATTTCAATTATGATTTATTCAATTTTTTAAATTAAAATATTGCTTAAAAAATTATTTAGAAGATAAATTAATACATACATCAAATGTGCAATTATTTTGGCAACAATGACACATTCAATACTTATTAGTAAATTCTTTCAATAATTAATGCACGCGTAATGTTAAAAGTTTCCAATTATTACCAATAATGAATGGATTCTTATTCTCAAAACTAAGTTACTTGGTCTTTACTACATTACAACATATTAAGCTTTTTTTTTTTTTTTTTTCTTATGAACCTTTATTAACAAGCTTATCATATAACGAAGTCTTGCCTTTTCATATATATCATTCAACATGTTCTGCAATTGTTTTTAAACTGGGTATTAATATCTTCATGTGCTTTATGCTCTATTCAAACTATTCACTGCAGATTGCTTTAAAACTTTAACATCTCCTAATAAATTACCATTACACAAGTTTTCTCTCAGACCCTATGTTACCAGAAGAAATGACTTATATTCCTACATCTACTTCAATTATTTTTCAAACCAAATCAATTAGCTTTGTACCTTTTGTCAAATCTTTTACCATTATGTCCTTCACAAAAATATATGCCATACTACCTATTAGCATAGAGATTTTCCTTCTTACTAAAATTACTAAAAGACTCAAACACTCTTGCCCAAAAGAAGAAAAAACCAATACAATAGTTGAGTTAGTCAATCACGACTAAACTCTCTGGGATCAAAGGAGCAGTTACCTTATATAAAGATCAATCTTGATAAATCATTTATTTAAAAAGAATGGCTAGCAGAAAGAAAAATATACATTTATCCTGAAAGTATCAAAGGTTTTTCACTTCAACACACAAAATGATTATAAGAATATTTATATTGTGAAATAAAGTTGAACAATGGATAATTAACCTTGAAACACACCAATAGATCATAGCTGCAAGATATCAATTCCAATTGAAACCAACATCCAAGAAAAAATTAGACCAACCAATCCAAGGAAAATACTATTATCTATATAAATATCAACTGATAAAATATCATGTGTTTCACATCAAAATCAACACCATTAACCTCCAAGTTTTCCACTAAAATATCAAACTATAAGTTTTGTGCTGATAGAGGATCGAGCATTACAAGGTCATTCAAAAATTAATATATAGCCACACAGGGCCCTTCAATTTCATAACTAAAAATCTATTTCAGGAAAATAGAAATAACAGCCTAACCACCCGGAAACCATTTATTCAAAAATCTATTAACTGCCTAGTTTTTCCTGGCCTCTGTATTGCAAGTATCATTGACTATTTTGTGCATGGTAGTCCAATCCTCAAAATTAACCACAAAATCTCCAGCATCGACTGATTTGGTGGAGGAGCCAAATTGAGCCTTTTCTCCTAGATGCATTTGCACCTTTCTAATTGCTCCATTTTGGTTTCCAGCATTTTCATCTTTTCCGCACCCAAAGGTCACTGGTGATTGCACCTCACCTATGACTAAGCAGTCCTCGGTTGCCATTTCCTTCACATCTTTTAGTCTTTGAATCTTTTCTGCAAAAAGATTCTTTCATCTCAGTAGTATCAACTTCATTATTTTCTTTGCCTTTTGATAGCTTATATAAATTTGCAACACAACCATCGAGTTCCTCTTCAGCCCAGGTGATTTCTTTAAGGACTTGACTAGATTCTTCGATGCCTTGATCAAAAAGGTTACATTTCCACTTGCTATTAACTTTGGTAACAAATAGAGAATTGGCATCAGCTCCAGGTATTACCTTCTCAGCCAGAAATTTGTCTATACCATAAGTAAAATCTCCCTCCACACTGCTCACTTCCACCTCCAAGACATCCTTTTTCATTTCCCAAAGTTTCCTAACAGCTTCTACAACAGTCACCAATGCAGAAGACCTATTACTAACTTCTTTATAAGTTTGAGCAAAGGTAGTGACTTTATCTCCCACTTCTTCCATCCAATTGTAAAAGGCTTTAGATATGGACCTTTCTTTATGCACTTGGCTGAGAAACTTCTCATTATCTGGTGAGTGCACATCCATATTCAAAGGAACTATTTCCAACAGCTGGGAAACAGGGTTCTAGAATTTATGAATGTATCTAGCTATTTCACACAAAGCTTCCTTCAGCTTTGTTTTATCCTCAGCATCTTTGAGTACCCTCTGATTGATTTTTCTATTTGCAGAATTCAAAATCTTTAAATCTGTAGCCCTGGAAGAAACTCCCAAATCAATCTTTTCCACTTTGAAGTCTTCTTTAGTGACCTCACTACTAGGCTTGTTTCAACTTGGCTTAAACCTCTCTGCAACCCAATGACCACTATTTGGGTCTATGTCTAACATAGACTCTATCTTTGGTTTCTTCATCCTTGGAGTTTTTCCCAGATATTTGCTCACCAAATCACCCACAGGAATAGAAGTGGGAACGATATTCCTTTTCTTATTAAAAGATAATTCCATCCAATTGGGGGAAACAATGGTTGCATTTTTCAAACAACTAGTAATACCAGGATTATTTGGAGTGATGAGATCTTTTGAATCTATATTTCCACACCCTTCTGCTCTTGCTGAATTCATGCTCGATACTTTTCTTTTCTTTGATCTTTTCGAATTCTTTACACTACTCTTCTCAGTATCAGAATCGAGTTCAATATAAATAGGATGACTCACTTTTGCACACCTTTTACTTCTTTGCCTCGTAATCTTCATAGAGTCATCAGGAACCAACTCGGACCCTTCAATGTTATCAGTTTCTGGAAGATCAGAAGTACCTGCAGAAAGAAATGGTTCAACTACATTAGTCAAGATAGGAGAACATTCAAATTTTTAAGTCCTCAGGCTCCTTCTTATTTTGGCTGCTGAAGTTTCTTTAACCTTCTTCCTCTGACCTTTCAGCCACTGATCTATCCTCTCAAACACTTCTTTTCTTAAAGATTTTATATCAACTTCTTCATTCTCTAACCAATCAATTCTTCTGATTTCTATTTCTGCATTTGATGCCATTTCTTCTGAGCTCACTGTATCTTCATCTTCACCTTTTATATTTTTAATGCTAAAAGGGAGCCTTAAAGACACAATTTGTTTAAGAGAAAATCTGGAATACATCCTTTTTGTAATTTCCATTTCATCCATACAGTCTTCCCAGAAGTCTTCTAATTGTGGCTGGTGAAGGAATGTAGCATCAATTGTGAAATGGCTCCCTACAAAGCCCTTACTGTCAATTTAGTTTCTTGCCTCGTATGGCTGAAAATTTATCTCTTTCAACTCATTTGTCAAAAAGGTGAAGTCTTACATTAACCTAAATCTATAATACCCCAGTTCTAATGGGCAAAAGGCACCCACGCCCTGCTTAACCTGATATTTCTTCTCCACCAACAAGAGTTGTCTCCCTACCTCAAGCAGAATATGCTTATCCAGACAATATTGGGGAAGTCTTAAAGGAGTATCACTGAAACCTCCCACCCTTAAATAGCTGAAAGTAGGAAACTAAATATAGAAACTACCATAAAGCTTCACAAATTTTAAAGCTTCTTCTGATATTCTGCAGTTAGGTTTTCCTTTTAGTTCAAAAACTAACTTGCCCATGAAGGTATCATGTATCTTCTTAAAACCTACAAGACTTCTTATTTTCTGTAGCAGGGGATGATATTCATAGATGGTCATACTGCTACTGCATTCCTCGTGTGGTAGACCATCCCAAATTCTACACATAGCAAGGATGTAAAAATGATAAGAGGACATATAGAAATTTGAAGTTTGGGCTGGCTTTGACAAGGCTTCATGCAACTATTCACATATAATCTCTGCCCAATCTACAACATTATCAACATCTAGAATAGCTTGTACAAAAACATACATCCAATCTTCCCAGTTGGTGTCTACAGGATTACCCTTGACTCTATTCAACATAACTATCATATCCCTTACCTCCCTAAACAACAGATCTTTTTTAAGTGTTCTGGGCAGACGGGAACCCCCTTTCACTGGCTCTAACAGCCAATCTCTTGCTATATTGTTCCTATAATCTTTTTGGTTATGCTCTGAGGCCACTACAACTTTTCTAATACCCCAATTTTCGTAAACCTCAGCTTGTGGAATTTTAAATGCAACTATTATCACTTTCCTATTAACATTTACTAAGACTTCTCAATTTTTTGTCTTAATGCATCTCTCAGCTTGGTTGTATCTGTTGCGGCATTCTACCACGAGCTTTGGACACGACACTACCTCAGGAAAACCAGCTGCCTCAAGCAAACCACTTTGTACAATCCTCACACAGATAGCCTCCTCAACTATTTTCCTTAACCTATGTACAATTTCCTCAATATCATCATCCATTATCCCCGTGTCTTTCATCTCAGGTAACCTGCTACTGATTGGCAAAAATTTATTTTCCTTTGTGAATTTTACTCTAGAAGAAGACATATTGAAACAAAAAACTTGCAGGAACTCACAGACACACCTCTTTGCTTTTAAAATGGAGAAAATTAAAGGAAAATAAGGCCAAGGTTACTATGAAACTCACCATTTTCCTGCCTTCTAAAAAATTACCTCGCTACTCCAAGACGCTTCTAGAAATCAACGAGAAAGAATGAAAAAGTAGAAGGACAAAAAAAAAAAATATACACACTTTTCTTCGATCTCCAATAACTTCACATGATGGCCACACCATAAATTTTACCGCCACAATAACTGCAAATGAGCTATTTATCACACTCCAAATTGGAAAAGAAAAATGTTAAACTAACCTTGCAACCATCCCTTCACTCAGATCAATCATTTCAGCGTCACCATATAAATTTTTGCACGCCACCTCTTACTCCTTCATTATCACTTCTCAAAATCTGGACCTTCAACTATAACATGAATTCAAAGAATAGGATTCAAAAAGGTTTAAATTTATTCATGCACATTACAACAATGGTGGGTCCCAGGATATTTACGACAGACTTTGGAAAATGCCACAAACAAAAAACACCGCCGCAGAAAAATCTTCACACAATCGTAACAATGCATATTAAGATTTGAACTTTGTACCATGGCAAAGAGGTACGAAGTTCAAAATTCAATTTACAACCTGCACAATAACATACAACCACGATGCCAAAAGGGATAAGCTTTAACAAAAAGCCACTTTCCTAAGACGCATATGTTAGAAAAAATATTGAACTTTGTACCGAAACAATTCTACTACAAGATTCAAGGTTTAATTTACAATTTGCAACTTTACAAAAAAAAAACTGTTACTTTCAAAAAGATTTATAAATTTTAAAGACCCCCAACACTACCAATTTCAAATTAATACAATCTCTATATACAATTCAAATTTCAATTCAATATCGTCATAATATATAATTTTAATTTAATGAAATATTTTTATTGTAAATGCTTCTTTATCAAATTATGTTAAAATAATTTAAATTTATTCATGCACGTTACAACAATCATGAGTCCCACGATATTTACGGCAAACTTTGGAAAATGCCACAAACAAAAAAAATCACCGCACAAAAATCTTCACAGAATCATAAAAGTGCATATTGAGACTTGAACTTTGTACCATGGGAAAGAGGTACGAAGTTCAAAATTCAAATTACAAGCTGCACAATAACATATGGCAATGACGCCAAAACCAATAAGCTTTAACAAGAAGCCACTTTCCTAAGACGGATATGTTAGAAAATATTTTGAACTTTGAACTTTGCACCGCAAAAATTCTACTGCAAGATTCAAGGTTCAATTTACAATTTCCAACTTTACAAAAAGAAAACTATTACCTTCAGAAAGATTTATAAATTTTAAAGACCAGCAACACTACCAATTTCAATTGAATAGAATCGCTATATACAATTCAAATTTCAATTCAATATAGCCATAATATATAATTTTAATTTCATGAAATCTTTTTATTGTAAATGCTTCTTTATCATATTATGTTAAAATAGTTTCAATTTATTCATGCAGGTTACAACAATGGTGGATCCAAGGATATTTACAACAAACTTTGGAAAATGCCACACAGAAAAAACCACCGCAAAAAAATCTCCACGAAATCATAAAACTGCATATTAAGATTTGAACTTTCTACCGTGCGAAAGAGGTACGAAGTTCAAAATTCAATTTACAACCTACACAATAACATACGACCGCGATGCCAAAAGGAATAAGCTTTAACAAGAAGCCACTTTCCTAATACACATATGTTAAAAAATATTTTGAACTTTCAACTTTGTACAAGAACAATTCTACTTCAAGATTCAAGCTTCAATTTACAATTTGCAACTTTACAAAAAAAAAAAACCATTGCCTTCAAAAAGATTTATAACTTTTAAAGACCGACAACACTACCAATTTCAATTGAATACAATCGCTATACACAATTCAAATTTAAATTCAATATAGTCATAATATATAATGTTAATTTGATAAAATCTTTCTATTTTAATTGCTTCTTTATCAAATTATGTTAAAATAGTTTAAATTTATTCATGCACATTACAACAATGCTGGGTCCCAGGATATTTATAGCAGACTTTGGAAAATGCCACACACAAAAACACCACCGCAAAACTACCAATAACATTCTTTCTAGGCTTCAAACATCAAGTTATCATAATACATTTACATTCCAAAATTTCTTAAATGAAATGGAAATAAATGAAGATATTCATGCACATTACAACAATGGTGGGTCCCAGGATATTTACAGCAGACTATCGAAAATGCCACACACAAAAACACCACTGCAAAAAAATCTACACAGAATCGTAACAATGCATATTAAGATTTAAACTTTGTGCCATGGGAAAGAGGTACGAAGTTCAAAATTCAATTTACAAGCTGCACACTAACATGCGACTGGGACACCAAAAGCGATAAGCTTTAACAAAAATCCACTCTCCTAAGACGCATTTGTTACAAAATATTTTGAACTTTGTACCAAAAAAATTCCACTACAAGATTCAAGGTTCAATTTACAATTTGCAACTTTACAAAAAAAAAATGTTACTTTCAAAAAGATTTATTAATTTTAATGACCAGCAACACTACCAATTTCAACTGAATACAATAGCTATATACAATTCAAATTTTAATTCAATATAGTCATAATATATAATTTTAATTTGATGAAATCTTTTTATTGTGAATGCTTCTTTATCAAATTATGTTAAAATAGTTTCAATCACCTCTTCTAAGCGCCCACTTTTGTTAACTTTACAAACTCTCAAGATCATAAATTCATTTTTTTATATGCTTTCAACAATAAAAGAAAACTAATGCCCCCCATCCTACACATGATAAATAAAAACTTCTCAAAATTTCTCCTTTGCAAAACTTCTATTAAAAAAAGTTTCGACAACTATAAAGCTTACCATTTCAATGACCACAAATTTTTCTTCACTTATACTCTACAAGTATTTCTTTATTTATACTCTCTACAAATTATTCATAACCATATGTTCAAAATGTTTTCACAAAACTTTCTCTATGACATACTTCGTCCATTTTACATAAAATGCATCAACTACACCTTCAAACATTTCACCATAGGCAGGAACTTTGACGCTTGCGTCTCTTGTTTATTTTTTCATCATTAAACGGAAGATCATTAATAACAACACATAAACTAATATTCATGTTTTATTCTAATTTTCGTGTAGGTCCACAAAGACTCACGTAAAGCCTTTCTCTTTGTTTCTAATATTCATGTTTTAAAGATTTTAATAATTTTTAAGATTCTAATATTACGTGAGATTAAAGTTATCAAGATTTTAAAATTCATTGAATACTTCATGTATTTTAAATTTTTTAAATTCTAATATTTATTCTTAATCATTTTTTCCATAATTTTTTTAAAGATTTGAATCAAAACAGTTTTTCCAAAAACTTTTGTGTATTTAAAATATTAAAATTTAATTAGATTGAAGGAAAGCTTTTTTTTTTTTTTAAATCTAAAATAATTTTAAGATTCTAATAATTTTTTATATAAAATTTATTTTAGAGTTTTCTATTTTTAATTTAAATTTAGTTTGTGAAATTAATGTTTTTTTTTTCAAAAATTATTATATTTCATTTCTTTAAATAATAGGTATTTATTTTTAAAGTTTCAATCTCATTTAAGTTAGGAGGGGTATTTTTTTCCGTATTCTAGATTTTTGTAATTATGTCTACATTAGAAGTCAAGTTAAATAGTTTTAATTTTCAAATTTCAATTTCAAATAGTTTGTATCAAGAAAATAAAGCTTTTTTTAGATAATATTTTTTCACTATCAAAATTTCTTTCAATGAAACAAATTTTTTTTATGTAATTTAATTTCTTTTTAAAAACTTAATGTCTTTCCTTCGATATATAATTATCATTTAATTTTTCTTCAAAAACTGAAATTCTTATTCAAGTGAAGGGCATAATTTTTCTAGCTAACCAACGTTCAACCTTTTGAAATTATATCAATTTTAAGAAGTAAGAATTATCTCAAATATTTGATTGAGTGCAAATAAAGTCATTGCTAATGTTAAATTATAATTTTTCAAGTATTGTGAGTTATCTATCAATATTGCCTTCATAAGTATTATTTGATTTCATTCATTAGCATGAATTGCTATTAATTTTAGTATGGTTTTAACCTATCTATTTGTATGCACATAGTTGCATGTTTTTTTGGTAAGATGTGTAGGGAGCCCATTCTTCAAGGTTAACCATGGAGGGCACTTTATTTGTACCTCATTCATTGTAACCTTTTTTGGGACCCGTGGAGAATCCCGCCATCCAATAATTTGGTATGTACTTACTTCAGTTGATGTTTATCAACTTGCTCCATTTTCCTCTTAGTAAGGATTAAGTTCTTGAAATTTGTTGGATTTCTCATATCTTTGAAATACAATATGATTTTAACACTCATAATCCATAAAATATAGTGTGATATATCTTATGCCAATAATATTTTCAATGGTTGATTAAAATCATTCGGTATTAAGCATGAGCTATCCATTCCCTATACATGTCAACAAAATAGTGTAATGGAAAGGAACCATAGATCTATTGTTAACTATTATCTTAATGTTGCTTTAGTTTTAGGATTCATGTCTTAACCTTATCAATCTTATTTTAAAGTTGCAAAAAAAAAATTTAAAAATATGTTATGCATTCTCTTAATGATTATTTATTTTTATGATGTAATTTATGAGTTTATTTTCAAAGACTAAATCAATTTGTATCTAGGGGAGATCCCAATAATGGAAAATCTACATGTGGATTTTTTTTTTGTTGGATAAGGTGAAATCTCATGGACCATTCAAAAGAATCAATCCACTTCTCTTGGATCTATCAAAGTTTAATATGAAGGTTGTACGACTACATCCAAAGAGGCCCTATGGTTAAGAAGATTACTTGAAGATTTGGATTTAGCTCAAATTGAAGACAGTCAGATTTCTATTTTGTATTGTAAATATTAAGATCGAGTTGCAGAAATTCTAAAGAGATACTTATATCTCATTAGAAAAATCTTGGCTTGTAACTGACTAAAGGGTTTGATGTAAAATCCCTCAGTAAAGATTAAGGAGGGGGGACGTTAGATTATTAATATTTCCTTGGTTGTATTTAATTTAGGAGATTCCTTTAGAATCCCTACATGTAATGTTTCCTCTTGTACATGTGTGACGACATGTCATTTCCTTTTATTCCTTTATTAAGGAATTTTAGATTATTTTCCTTATGGGAATGTTGAAACTTTGCACACACATTATGAATGGTGGCATTCGTAGGGTTGTGAGTTACTTTGTAACTCCTCTCCTCATCTCTATTTAAGACATGCTTCTCCTCCCATTTATTCATGAATGATATCATTTTAATGAATTTCTTTATCTCTTTCTTTTAGGCTTTGCCTTCATTCATAATACATAAGGGGTTTTTCTTTGCTTTTCGCTTTTCAAAAGTTCTTGTGTCTCCTCTCTCATTTGGGTGATTTCTCTTTTAAATTATCCATCTGGCATGGTAACGTTACTTCAATCAATAAATATAATTGGATTTCTTTTTATTTATCGCTCTTGTATTTCCTTTTAAATAATTTAATAACTTAAACAAGTAGAAGAATTTTTAGACTTGTAGTATTGGGAAATAAAATTAATTGTTATCCCTCCTAATTATCAGATTGAAGGATTGAACTTTATACCTTCTCTCAAGAGGGAGCATTAGCCACAACAACATCTTGATCAACCAAAGAAAAATTAACTCATTCATTAGTGGCTCCATCCTATCTATTCCACTTGACGAGGGAAAAAATTCCTAATAATATGAGTGGGGAGGGTTAAGAATTGGATAAAATCTTCCTATATTTTCTATAAACCACCATTTTAAGATTCTAACATTTGTAACTTTGTACATCTCTTCGTGATATACAAGTAAATAAAATAAATAAGCTATCTTGTAAGACAAGACATGACTATAAGGGATATTAGATTTTTTATTTCATATTGGGTTTTAATGTCCTTTTAACAAAGGTGAGATATTGAATGTTTAACCCAAGTTGGCAAGTGTGTCAAAATTTTAGAAAAAAACCTATGTAGAGGATGATGGAGAAAATAATATAATTTATTTCCTTCTTGATTTGATGATAATAAAAAGATTGGGAAAACTAAATTAAAATATTTTTTATAAAAAAATAAACTAGATATGATTTTGGGACTAGATGTATATACCATGTATTACAAGAGGAGATGTAGTTCTCTACACTCGTGTATGATAGGAGTTTCCATGTAAACATCAATGTGAATAAATTGAAGAGATTATATTACATTGATATAATTAACTTGGATAAATCCATCTAGGTTTCAAAAGAAATTACCATCCTACTAATGAAGAATGGGTGTACTCTAGACTACCATAGGGAAGATTTTTGTCCCCCTTTCAAATGAGTTAATTTTTAAAATTGTGTCTCTTTTAGAAACCTTATAATATTCAATTCTTAGTTATGTAATATTTATAGCACCACTTTTTATTATCCTTTTTAGGATGATATTTAGTTGGCATTTTCTATTCTCTATCTTTTTCTTTAATTCAAAAATGTGATTTTAAAAATTTTTGTATACACGTGTTGATATGTGAACACAAAAAATAAGTATAATTACAATAAATTGAATATAAGAATTATAATTTGAGTACAAAATATTAATATAATATAATTATATGATGAAATTAATATAAAAATGGTAAATTGAGTTTAAGAATGATATTATGAATATAACAAATATAAGTAAAAATATGTGGAAATGAAACAAAATAAAAGATATATCCACATGTCCAAGATACTTAATTAATGTGATCACTATAAATATAAGATGAACATGAAAGATGTCGTATATTTTACACATACATATCTCAAAACATGCCCCATATTCTTAGCATATATCGAAAGATACCAAATTAATTAAATAGGATCCATATATAATGGTGTACTTCAAGATCTAGTTAATTCTAATTTATTTATAGGTTGTAAGTTTTGATTAGCTTCAACAAATTATTCTTTAAGATGGATATGCACAAGTTTTATGGATAGAGTCTAATGGTAAGGCTATGCAAAATGTAGTAATTATTTTATCTTTGAATAAGGTTCTATTTAAAAAAATATTGTAATTATACCATTGGATTTCTAGATCTTAGTTTCTTAATGAGAAAACATGTACAAACATGATCACAGAACTGGGAGAAGGTTCCCCTGATATTAATCAAGATAAATTTACACACATCAATTCCAGTCACTGGGGCCATCAAGACAATCCAGAATTGTCTATTATTCTTTTTAATGAGGACACTTTGGGAGTTGAGAAATGTATCTATCAGCAAGTTCAAAAATTGACTGAGACCTTACTCTCTGAAACATCAGATACTCAATTTGATGAGGGTGTAAGCTCACATTTATCTATGGAAACTGATCCCATTACCTTTGGGGGGATTTTTTATCATCATCAAACTCTATCAATTATGCAAATTCCATCCCAAATTGTTCATGCTCCCGAGATGCCAAAATCTAGAGGTAGACCGAAGGGTTCCAAGACTAGGAAAGAAATACTAGCCAGTATTCAGACTACCTTGGATGACAGGTTTGTTATTTCTAAAAGATTGACAACGAGAAAAAAAGGTTCTCCTTGCCCACAATGAAGATAGTCTCATGGAATGTCAGAGGCATTAATGCCTCTGACAAAAGACATAGGATCAAACAAAGAGTTGATTCTATGATGGCAGATATTGTCATGATCTAGGAGACCAAAATTTCCCAAGACACATTTAAAAGGACCATTGCCAAATGGCCAAAATGGTGCTCACTGCATTATCTAGGAATAGGAGCTCAGGTGGACTTGTAGTTCTATGGAACCCCCAAACCATTCAGAGACAACTCATTCAGTAGGAAAATAACTGGCAGATGTTGAAGATGTCTAACTTTGATACCTCTTTCATTTTAGTTAACGTTTATGGCCCTAACTCTACACATGATAAAGCTAGAGTTTGGGATAGTGTTACGCAATTGATTCAGACACAAGACTCTCAAAATGTCATTCTTGGGGGAGACTTTAATGCAATTTTATGTCAGTCTAAAAAAATAGGGGGTATTGCTCCTCCCCTCAAAACTATTCAAGACTTCTCTCACTTCGTAGACAATAATAACCTTATGGATATTCATCCTTCAAATGGGTCCTTTACCTGGACATATAATAGATCTGGTTTTTCAAACATTGCCATTCACCTCGATAGATTCCTCCTATCACAAGATTGGAAACTTAAAAATTTGGTTATAAATTCAGAAATTCTTTCCTTGCCTGATTCTGATCATTTTCCAATATCCATCACTATCTCACAATCTGATAAAGGAGATAAAATTAAATATCATTCATCTTTCAAATTCAAAAGGATGTGGCTCCATCATCCTCAATTTTTGTAGCTGATAAAGTAGTGGTGGACAAGTGCACCTTATGTCAAAGGATCTAAGATGCACCAATTTTCCATGAAGCTGAAACACACCAAAACCCTCATTAGAAAATGGAATCAGGAAGTTTTCAAGAATGTCTTCACAAGAAAGCATAGGTCAAAATGTAATTGGAGGAAGTTTATAATAATATTATGCAGAATGGTATGGATGAAGACACTTATGTAAGGCATAAAATCTACAACAAGAATAGGAAGAGTTGTGTAGTAGAGAAGAAATATATTGGAGACAAAAATCAAGGGAACTTTGGCTGCAAGAAGGTGATAGAAATATAAAATACTCTCATGCATTAGCTAAACAAAGGAGAGCTGCTAAAACTATTTTTGAAATCAAAGATGTGGTTTCAGGCACTAGTTCATTTGGGGCAAAATTTTGACGACCATTTGTCAGATTTGCAACACTCATTTGTTGGTATTTTGACACATGAGTCCGTCGTCATTTTTGCATAGGAAATTGTGATAGAAGACACATCTATTAGTTTACTGACACAAAATCACGTCAGAAACTTGCACATGACAACAACTTCATTATGACATTTTCTGCGGTTCATCCATCGGAATGCTGACACAGTGACCTATCAAAAATATAACAACTCTGTCAGAAATAACTGTCGAAAACAAATAACATTATTGTCAAAGTTTCTGTTGAAAATTTGATATTTATGACACTTTAACTATCAGAATAGCGACAGTAGTGCAGCATTTCTTTGACAGGTTGCCCTGTCGAACATATAGCATTACTGTCGGAAGAATTGTCATAAATTTTAATTCTCTGACATTTTATCTGTCGAAGGCATACCACTGTTGTCAAAAATTAATTATGAAATGTCAAAAAATTGACGGATATGCACATTAAAGATAAATAGCTCAAGAGACCATCATAGGTTCTCTCTTTCTTCGGTCTATATTATTGACAGAATGTTTTACCTTTCATTAGCTCATCAAATCTGGGGCTTTGAAAGAATTTAATAGAATATTTTCATGACAACGTATATATTATTTAATTTGACGTTGCACGAATTTATCTACTTCACGCACTTGTAGACTATGAGGATGGCGATATAAAGAAGCATGGCCATGGTAGGAGATGCTTCTTTATTGTCGTCTTCATAGTATACAAGTGCGCAGAGTAGATAAATTCATGCAACATCAACTTAAATAATATACATTGTCATGAAAATATTCTATTAAATTCTTTCTGTATGCACCCTAAAATGGCCGCCTAGACTTTGAGCCCCCATTTCTCAATTTATCAAATCCCTGAATCAATATTTTCAAATATCAACAATATCAATTATATCAATTTCCTTGATCAAATCATAATCAATTCAATATTTTTCTAAGGTTTGAGCCTTATTTAATTTAAAAGAGAAAAAATAAAAATAAAAATATTATTTAATTAAGAGAACATGCTCTCTTTTAATTAAATAATAAAACCACTTTATCCTAAGCCTTTATTTAATTAAAAGGAATTTCCTCATCTTTTATCTAAATAAAAAATCCCCACTTTTCTTCTTATCCTATGTTGCACAAATAAAGCATTATTCTTATTTTATAAAAAGGAAAAAAACACTTTTTGTCTTATGTGGGACACAAAAGTCAACTCCTATTTTTCTATTGGAGGATATTTGTGCACAAGGATCAAGCTTCCATTTTT
>MU223436.1:189836-309315 GCA_018584345.1 Thuja plicata | reverse complement strand
TATTTATGCATGCCTATACAAGAGACTTGTGTTTTACTTACAATTCAGAGTTAGTTGACCCAGGGGTTTATCCTGTGTGTGTTATGTTTTCATGCCATTTTCGGTGCATCACCTAGTAGGTAGTTTGGTTTTAGTCATTTCCCTTTCAAAGCAATCCTTCTATCCCTTTCCCTCAAAAGTTTTACTTTCCCGTTTAAGAAGAAAATTAAGGTGATTATCCAAGAGGAACCAGCCTAGAATCTGGAGGTCTCATCTCAGTTAGCATAGGTCCCACAACCTGGAGATGAGTCCCTTGTTATACTGGATTATCAAGACCAAGAGAGCTTGAGATTAGAGGCGCAAATTCAGTGTATAACAGGAGCTTCCAGAGGAAATCCAGGACTCTCAGGTTTGGGGGCATGTATTTGAGATACCCAAGGCAACATGGTCACTCTAACCATAGACACTTTTCCTATTGGCACTAACAATATGGCTGAAGCACAAGCTTTAATTCCAAGTCTAATCCTAGCTAAACATGGTAATTATCGATGCTTGCACATCGAAGGAGATTCTTCAGTCATCAGTAATGCTTGAATTCATCAACACTCACACTACTAGAAGTAAAAGTATATTTTAAACCAAATCTGGAGGCTATTAGACGAGTGTCATGATGTGTGTATTTTGTACATGCTTAGGGAAGGTAATCAAGTTGTAGAATTTATTTCAAATTTGGGGTGTGATGGGTTGGAGATATCTTCCCTAAATCCAAGGTGTATGATTGAAAAGCATGGAGAACTTAAAAGATTGATTGCTACAGATAAGGAGGCCCATGGTCGTTTAAGTTAATAAATTGATCATGACGTGGAATTGATTGCACCTGTCGTGCTCATCAAAGAAATAGTTTGGCTCATTTTCTCCAACGTCACACCCATGCGTGAAAATATAATGACACTGATGTGTGGGCTAGGAAGTACAGGCTGTATTCACCAGAGAGGAAATCCATTACACACAAATCACATGGCTCCTCATGTGCTAAATCGTCAACCTTATGCCATTTCATTATTCACATTTACAGGTTGGGATATCCCAAATCCTCACATTAATGACAATTTATACAAGTACATTTTCTGGTTATAAGATAGGATACCAGCTACATTTTAAAAAAGCATAATGTCAAAATGTCAAAGCCTCTGGACGTCTCTGTTCTATGTGAATCTTGCCACAAACAAAATTGATTGATCTTGCCAAAGAATTATCGCATTTGCCTTCAACCATACCATGAGGAAATTGTGCTACTTGTTCATGTTGATGATGTAGCCTTAGATGCAATGCTTTTCATCCATTCTCCCTCCATTTATCGGGCCATCAAGTAGGTAATAGGAGAGGAATTCCTGACCCCGCCAGTGATGCACTTTCTTTACCCTTCAAATATGGTTTCTATTTTCCTGTCCAATGCTATGGATATTCTTCAGTCACCTTAGCTCTTGCAGTTGTTGGCCTCCAAGGTAATTAGGCTGCATTTCATTACTGATAGTAGACTTAATATAGCTATGTAAAATTATAATTTGTGGCAAGGATTGGTGTTGGTGGGTGGTTTTTTTTCTCACTCACAGTTGCTACAAAAACATGAAGTACTGGTCACATACGAAGCCCTTAAAAGAGATATGGAAAAACATAGTCCATCCCACATGAAAGCTGCGTTGCAGGTCACGGCTTGGGCTCTCAAATTTTAGTTGGAGGATCGTGTGAGAAAAACAGGGTATGCAATATTGGACTTGTTAATAATTTCAAATACACCTCCCTGTCTGGGTTTGAAACAGGTGCCTTCAAATCGGTCGTCTGTTGCTATGAGTGCTGAGTGGAATGCTTGGCTCCCCTCTTCATCCCCTCAACTGCAACATCCACAAACTAGTGAACATTCTGGGTCAGGTAGGTCTCCCAAAAATTCAAATGGTTGGGGCTTGATGGTGAATCCACATAGTGATCCTGGTTGGGGAAAATCTTCGAGCCCTTATCGAGATTCAATTGCACAGGGTATTCCAAACTGTGGGTGGCATGGAGTTGCGAATGATGTTGATCCTCATACACACAGTGTACCTCAAGATAGTGATGACATGGAAGAGTGAGTGTAGATGGAGGAGGTTTCTTTTATTTTTGTTTTTTTGGCAAATCAAATACTAAATCATGCTGATCAGAGTAGCTTGTAATTTGTAACTAGTAATCTGATATGCAACTGGAGGTAGTCGATACTCCATATTGTAAGTAAGATGCGTATGCATCTTCAAACTTGACTAAAATTGTATATATTCGATAACTGGAATGTTGTATTGAGTGATGATTCTGGGTTTTCTTCTTGATTCTTTCCCGAATGAGCTTTTTGAATCAGATTTTAATAAAAATATTATAGTGGCTTGTCCACTTTTGCCTAAAAAAACTTGGTATCTTTGAATTTTTTGAAATAAAAAAGGATTCATTGCCACACAATTAATTTTTATGGGGAATTTACTACATATTATAGAAAGTCTTATGGTTATAATTACACTCATTATATCTCAAAAATAAAGAAAATAGGTGTTGGTAAAAAATAAGAAAATTAAAAAAAAGGAAAGAGAAGTATCCTAGAGAATAATAGATTATCATATATTATCATTATTTTGTCAAATTGAAAAGGGTTAGTTATTCAAAAAAAACTCAAATTACCCTATTCAACTAGTTCCTCAAAACCATACACCATCTATAACATCAAAATATAAAAGTGACAAAAGAACATATACAACAAAAATAAGTAGCAATTTATAAACTTAAGGGGAAGAAGGAAATGATAATGATGTAATGATGTAGTAAGATAGATAAAATAAAATGTATCATAAGATGTTGTGCAAAGAAATTTTATTTTAGAATATAAAATGATATTTAAAAAATAAACTAAGATATTATAAATAAGGGTGATTATAGAGTATCTAGTCAAATGGAGTAATTTAGCTAATGAAGAAATAACATGGGTAGATGAAGCATTCCATAAAAAAACATCCACATTTAATAAATAATGGAGATAATATTAGTTTTAAGGGGAGGGCAACATCTATAGTGTAGATGAGGATAAGTGTAGTCAAATTTTATTTATCATAATTCTTAATTATGTTTGACAATTAATTATATTATTATATAGGTAGCTAGGTTAGCATAGATGACATCCATGACACAATTATGGTATATATAGGGGATTCTTAATTTATTACAATCATATTATGTCTATTTGGTTTCCTTAGTAAACACTATTAAAGGTAGCTCCCTTGAGTTGGCTTAATGCTAGAGGTTTCCCTGTTGAGGTCACTTTTTGTAGTACATTTTCTATTATATTTGTCTCCTGTACAATTTATTTGATTACAACATATCATCTAAGCCATCTCCCTTAATGATCAATTAAATCATATATTGAGAGTTTCATGTAAGGCATCTAGTAACAACATATTCATTTATTCATTTTGGTATTTGCAATAATAATTAAAATTAATGCACGTTCTAGCATATGTCTAGATGTATAAACAGGTTTTACGGGAAGAACCTTAAACAATTGTTTCTAAAAAACTTTACTTGTGGAAGGTTTCACTTGTTCGTGAACCTATTTTCATGCTTTATTTTTTATTGAACCTTAAACTAAAAAAAGAATAAAATTATAATATTATGTAACCTCATGATCATGTGATAACTTGGGTCATATTATAACATCTCAAGGAATACAAAAAAATCAATAACAATAGATTAGTAAGTTGCTTGAAAAAAGATTATTATCATATGAAAAATGGCAATATCAAATGTACTATCATATGACGGAAAAATAATAAAATGAGAGAAACATGCTCAAAATTAAAGCATCACCATTAGCCATAAAGACAATATGATCATGTCATTACAAATATGAAAATCAAATCATTATTAAAATAATTCCATTATTATTTAGAGGTTGTGTTCATCTATTAATGAGAGAATTTGATCATCATTATAGTTATAAAACTAACTATTATTGAAACTTAATAAAAAGTGAGATTAGTGCATAGCATAGAAAAGTTAGGTGAGGTTAGCGCAACTAAGACAAAAGAAAAAGTATGATATAAAAGACAAATATTAAAAATTAAATCATTACTAATAGTCATGAAAATAATGTGATCAACATTGGAGTTATGAAAATTATTGCTACTGAAAGAATGCGACGACTGTTACAGTTATAAAAAAGATCATTGATAAAGTCCATAGAAAAGTATGATTAGAGCATATAGAAAAAGAAGTCAATGTATTAAATGAGGGAAATGTGCTAAAAAAAACCATTACTAATGGTCATGAAAAGAATGTGATTTCCCTTACAATTATAATAATAGTCATTATTGAAAGAATGTCATTGTCATTACATTTATGGAAATCACAATTAGTGAACGAATATGATCATTAAACTAAGGAATCATCATCATTATAATTGTAAAATACACCATTTTTAAGCTTATAAACAAGTAAGTTAGGTTAGACCATCTAAGAAATAAGTGTTTTAAATTTATACATCACTACTAGAAAAAATATGAACAACATTACAATTAGGAAAATTACCATTGTTGAAAGAAAGTGATCATCATTATGGTTAAGAAAATCACCATTGTTGGATGTGAGCACCATTTATGATTATGAAAATTAACATTATTGAAAAAATGTGATGATCAAACTTTTAAAAAATTACCATTTTTGAAGCTTATAAACAATTGAGGCGAGGATAGAACATCTAAGAGAAAAATGCTAGAAAGTAATATGTCACTATTAGAAAGAATATGATCATAATTACAATTTTGAAAATCAACCTTACTAAAAGAATGTAATCATCATCATAGAAAAAAAAATCTCTATTATTGGAAGAATGTGATTATTATTATAGATATAGAAATAACCATTATTGAAAGAACGTGATTATCATTACAACTATGAAAATTGCCAATTCTAAATGTGCTAGAAAGAAAAACTTTACTACTAGAAAGAATATGCTAATCATTATAAATACAAGGAAGAATGTGCTAGAAATAAAATATTTACTACTAGAAATAATATGCTATTCATTACAAATACTAAAATTATCATTGCTAAAACTTAGGGACCTGCTTCTTTCAGTCTGCATCCCTATTATAGATCGGCCTGATAGATTGCTTTGGAGACACACTCAACATGGTGAGTTTTCTGTCAAATCAGCTTATGGTCTGCTTATCAATGACTGTACTGATATTTTATTTTGGAGGAAGGTTTGGAAACCTAAATTAAAAATTCAACTTTTTCTGGTGGACCATTCTCCATGGGAAAATCATCACGCTTGAGGGTGTGTGTACCAAGTTGTGGACCAAAAACGGGGGTATAAGTGGACACATTTTTTCTGAAATTGGGTAAACCTGATCTTGGAACAGGCGTTTGAGGGTCATGCACTCAAAATAAGAAGATGTGTAAAAAAAAAAAATTGTAGTACTCTGAATCTAGTTTCTAAAACACTTTTTGTTTTAAAAAACTGATAATACTAAGAGGGTCAAATCTTGCGCGAACAAAAACTTTTTCTTGATTTTTTTGGAAAAACATAACATAGTTGTTTACGTGCGCGGTACAAAAGATATAGTTATTTTCATTATTTTTAAAATCCCTTTGGTAAGATGATAGGTAAGAGTGAGATCTAGAATTTTTGTATTTTTTTGTAATTTTTCGATGAGTATTTTTTTTCTATGATTTTTTGAAGTGATCGTATCCTAAACATTTGGTACCTATTCGTGCACTAGGCATAAATTGCATCAAAATAATCAAAAATGAAATTTTTCTTTTTTTAAAAGTGTATAGAATGAGTGTAGAACAATAATATGTAATTGATTTTTAATTTGATTAAGTATATCAAAAGTTATTAAAAAAATGGTAGACATATGTCTGTGAGGACAGTCAAGACAGTGGTAAAGAAAATTAAAGTTTACTATGCTAATGTTGTCCAAAAATAAAAAAATTTATATGGTTAGAAAGCTAAGAAGATGTATGAGATTATCGTGAAAATTATAAAGATACCCAGTTGATAAATTACAAACTTGATGAAGATAAAGTCAAGAATTCATCTTACAAGATGAAAAAACATCTAAAAGAACAAAAATGGAGGGAAAATGAGCCTCCAAGCCTTTCGGTTATTTTCCAAATCTCTTCCCAAGCCATAACCTGATCGGGTTTCTAAATTTCAAATAACTCGATCGGGTTATGAAAAGCAAAAAGTACTTCAAAACCCGATTGGGTTTTGAAGAAGTACAACTTTCTCCATAACAGGAGCAGGTTTTGAAGAAGTAAAACTTTCTCCATAACCCTATTGGGTTTTGAAGAAACTAAAATAGGCTTTACTCTTGAAGCCATAACTTCCACATATGGAGTCTGACTGACTCCGTTCAAAAAGAGTTGGAAAGTTATTGAGACGATCTAACACATTATTAACCTATGATCATCTTTAGGCATCAATATTTTTTTTCCATCCATTTGAATCAAGTAAGGTATAAAATAGGCACTCATTATTGCCCATAAATGCAATGTATAGGAAAATTAGTATGCTCTCTCTCTCTCTCTCTCTCTCTCTCTCTCTCCAAATATGAGAGGGAGAGCATACTGATTTTCCTATACATTGCATGTATGGACAATAATGAGTACCTATTTTATACCTTACTTGATTTAAATGGATGGTAGAAAAAATTTTGATGCCTAAAGATGATCATAGGTTAATAATGTGTTAGATCGTCTCAAGGTATTTCCTACGCTTTCTGAATGGAGTCAATTGGAATCCGTACATGGGAGTTATGGCTTCTAAAGGAAAGCCTACTTTAGTTTCTTCAAAACCCGATCGGGTTATGGAGAATGAAATGCATAAGTTTTACTTCTCTCTCTCACTCTCTCTCACTCTCTCTCTCATATTATCTCCCACTCTCAATATGAGAGAGAGAGAGAGAGAGAGAGAGAGAGAGAGATTTTCCTATACTTTGCATGTATGGACAATAATGAGTACCTATTTTATACCTTACTTAATTCAAATGGATGGTAGAAAAAATGTTGATGCCTAAAGATGATCATATGTTAATAAAAATTTAGATCGTCTCAAGACCTTTCCTACACATTTTTAACAGAGTCAATCAGACTCTGTATGTGGAAGTTATGACTTCCATAGCAAAGCCTATTTTAGTTTCTTCAAAACCCGGTCGGGTTATGGAGAATAAAATGCATAAGTTTTCCCTCTCTCTCTCTCATATTGGGAGTGGGTGATAATATGAGAGAGAGAGAGAGAAGTAAAAATTATGCATTTCATTCTCCATAACCCGATCAGATTTCCCTCTCTCTCTCTCTCTTGTATTTGGAGAGAGAGAGAGAGAGAGAGAGCATACTAATTTTCCTATACGTTGCATGTATGGGCAATAATGAGTGCCTATTTTATAACTTACTTGATTGAAATGGATGGAAAAAAAATGTTGATGCCTAAAGATGATCATAGTTTAACAATGCGTTAGATCGTCTCAAGATTTTTCCAACACTTTTTGAACAGAGTCAATTGGACTTCGTATGTGGAAGTTATGGCCTCTAGACTAAAGCCTATTTTAGTTTCTTCAAAACCCGCTTGGGTTATGGAGAAAGTTTTACTTCTTCAAAACCCGATCGGGTTGTGAAGTACCTTTTTCTTTTCAAAATCTAATCGGGTTTTGAAGTACTTTTTTCTTTTCAAAACCTAATTGGGTTTTGCAGTACTTTTTTCTTTTCGAAACCCAATCGGGTTATGGCTCAGTTACCAAGCCTATAACAATTTTGAATTTTCATTAACCCGATCGGGTTATCTGAAATTTGGTTTTTTCTAAAGATGTGTCCACTTTCTCGGTCCACAACTTGGTGCACACACCCTTGACAATCTTGTTAAATGAGGGTTTAGCCTTGCTAACAGCTACTTCCTTTGCAAGAAATATGAGGAAATCTCTAACCATATCATGCTTCACTGCGAATTTGTTGTTGGGATGTGGCAGGAAATCCTCTGAAGGCTCAGCCTCCCTTGGGTTTCTAAGTTCAACATCCTGGATATTCTTCTTGAATGGCAATTTCCCTCACAACACTCGTTGATCAAACTCCTTTGGAACCAAATCCCCCTGATATTCTGCTGGGCTATCTGGAAGAAACGCAACAACAAGATATTTAGAGAAAATGAACTCACTATTAAGGATTTTTTTTATATCGACTATAAAATTTTATAGGAAAAATTGCTGGTGGGAAGCTAGAAAATCCCTATTTCCCCTCCTACTGACTTTGATTGGAAGCTTGCTAAGGAGTGGGGTTTTGGTAAGGGGTTTTCTAGATTTGACAACTCTAGACTTAGATCTAGGATGGAAATAGTTTGGGTCCCCCCTCAGGAAAATTGGCACAAACTTAACTTTGATGGGGCTGCCCAGGGAGGCAAACAAGCTAGAGGGGGAGTTATAAGGGATCAATGGGGGAGAATGGTGGTTGCTTATGCTGGCCCCCTTGCTGACCAGTTGGTTAACTAGGCAGAGGCTATGGTGCTCTTATGGGGATTAAATTTCTCCCTTAACATTGGTTTCTCCATGATTGAGATCGAGGGGGATTGCAACGTTATTATTGATGCTGCAAGTGGTTTCTCCTTGGCCATGTGGCATGTTGACCCCATCTTGTCTGATATTGAGGGGCTGATTGATCGCTTTATTGAGTCCACCATAAATCACATTTACAGGGAAAGGAATTCCATTGCTGATTCAATGGTGGCCGCAGGATTACAAACGGTTGGCTTACGTTGTTGGCATGCTACTAATTAGCTACCCAATAATACTCAGGACCTGCTTGGGCAGAAAATGAGTGGAATCAACAACAACAACAAAAATGTTTAAAAATCAAAGCATGATTCGAGCGCTAAAAGGAAAACCCCAGAGAAATATCCATTTTAGCTTGGCTAGTTATTGCATTTGGAAAGGCCATGTGGCCGCCAAATGTAGGATCCCCAATTCCTTTTGGTGGAGGATGTCGATTGCTTGCGTCACTCCCATCATAAAGTGTCATTATGTCTTTTTATGGTATCAGATACATTTGAGATTTACGATGATTATTAAAATATATGACAAAGATTTTTTTGATGGTAATTATCGGTTACAACGTCGTTCCCATGTGTTAACCCTGGTGGTGCCCTTGGCGGTGATTTTTGTGCCTAAAGGCAATTATTTTAGCAGGTTTCATACGTGAAAAGACAGATGTTTTAGACCAAGTTTTTACCCCATTTTTACCATTTCACACAATGGCTCATCTTTCTTTTCGTGCTCTGGTTTTTGGTGGTATTGTGCTAGGATGAGTTTTTTCTCTTGCTAGGTGTGGAATTCTTGGGTGAAGGCTACTTCGAACAACTCTACAAACATGGGAGGGGATCGTCATAGGATTGCACCTGAAAAGATTGAGGAAGAGTTCTTCTCAGACCCGATGGTGATGTATTTTTGTAAAGAAGGTGAGATTATGCCCTTCATGAAATGTCTTGCTGGGCACGCTGAAATGATATCTCGTCAATTCATCAAAAGTTGGAACGAGAGAAGGGTCGCCATTAATGGTATCACTTTTGAGATTAATGAGGAGGTTATCGGTAAAGCCACAAGTATGGCAACCACGGGCAGGAATTGGAAGAAAACCACCAAAACCTAGGCCAAAACAAAGTTTGACCGGTTATTTGCCAATGAAAACAAACCTGTGTCAAAAAATGAATTCTGGCCGAAGATGTGCAAGCTCGTCATGAAATATTTCACCCTAGAGGGTAGTTTTGGTATGTTCTATAATTATCACCTTCCTTTTCTTAATCATCATAGGCATAAACTGTTAATTTCCTTACATTTTTACCTTCTCCACTCTTTAGAGAGTATTGTGGCCACCGTGAATGAGGCTATCCCTCTGGGTAAAAAATCCACTTACCCTCACCAGGGGCTTATCTTAAGAATTTATCACTTCTAGTAGGCCCTTTTCCCTCTGCCCATTGTGCAAATCACCCAACTTTGCCGACAGAATTTTTCACCCTCGGTCTATGATCCAGGTGGATTTTCACCAAAAATTGAAGTATTCCAAAAACTCCAGAAATCAACACCATATCAAAGAGCTCATCGATACAAATCCAATGCAACTTGAATGGAGTCAAATGGAGTCCGTATGAAGAAGTTATCGCAGGTCAAAGTTTGCAAGAAAATGTGTTGACTTGATGACGTCAGCAAAAGTACAATCAAAATGAGATGCTAACATGGCAGATGACATGGCACTGTTAGTGATGTGGCAGAGTGCACAGTTGGCACAATTTGGGATGACACTTGTCATGGCATCAATCAGCTTAACAAAATCTTCTACATATTTTGTACTTTGTGGGATCCGAAACCGAGACCTCTAGTTCACCAAAATCACCCGTAACCAATGCGTCACATGTATTTATTGAACCAGACTTGGCGTTTATCTTATTTGACATATCTCCAATTAATTAAATTCCAAAACAAAGTAAAGAGGCCATAGTAAGAATGGAACACGTGACCTCCAACCTCATCAAAGTGTTACCACCACTTACTTAACCAACATGCCAATGAACACAGTATTCTATTTGAACATATAGTCGGACAAGTTAAGAGGAAATGGTGGGCTGACGGTTTCAACCATCGACCCACCATCCCAAAAAGGCCATGAAAACCAACTAAGGAAGCATGTTTTTGGTGCGGATTTAGATAAATTTATTCTTAAACACCCAAAGTTGATAATAGTAGTTAAGAAATAACTACAAAATATTCTAAGATTATTTTCGTGGGAATTTTAAGAAGTATGTTATCTTAATGGGTATTTTTAAGAGATATTATTATTTTGGGGGGATTTGTTGTAAAAATAGGAGATTGAGTATATTTTGTAAATCATATGGTTATCTACCATATTGAGTAAATTCTTTGTATAAAAAGGGGTGAAAAGAGAGTGTGACTTACCTGATTTTAGTGGAGATTTTTGGAGGAAAATTTGTGAGAGAATTTTAGAGTTGGAATTAGGACTTTGATAGTGAATTTTGTCCTTATGCATTTGGAGCTTGTAGTCAAGCTTGTTGCATGTGTAAAGGAGGATTTTATTTTGTAATTCATTATCGTCCGAGGAGCTGCAAATCTTGTAACAGGTTGAAGATCTTGTAACCATTTTCTGGAGCAGAATCAAGGATCGGCCACTCCATTGGAGGGACCCGGAGACGTAGCCAATTGGCGAACTCCGTTATCAACTTGTGTTTTTTTTTCTCTCATCTTTCTCTCTTTTGTTCAAATTATCATTATTTAATTATTATGTTTATAAAAGCATTTTAATTACATTTTGAAGACCTTCATTTAATTGGGATAAAAAGTTATTATTCACGTGCAACAGTCCTAGATCCTAACATTAGATCAGTCTACCTCAACCCAGGCATTCCCTCGCCTTCTAGCTCTATTGGTGGCTCCACCCCTGCTGCTAGCCCTAACTCCCCTGGAACCCGCCCTACCCCTTCTCCTCGTGCAGGTAGCAAGCATGACCTAACCTTGGAGGACTCTCCAAAAAATGTGAAAAAGTACAAAAAAATCTACATAAACTTGGATTGCCCCTAGAATGTTGAGCCCCAACCCACTAGTACCTGCCGGTCTTCTCGGCTTGCCAAAGAGAAAAGGAAATTGTCTATGAAGGAGTTGTTCGATAAAGAGGATGTTTTGGTGGAGTCCCCTAGTAGGGATGACAACTAGAATAATTTTGACATTGAAGGGGGCAAAACGGATAACTAGGACAATGTGGTTGAAGTCGGCAAGGAAGATTTTGGCCTGGATATTAGGACTGAGAACGGTAAAACTGCTGTGGGCACTAGCCTTGTTGGTAAAATGAAGTTCCAGATTGTCAATCTGGAGAATACAGTGGCCAAACTGAATAAGGACTTGGACAACACTAACAGGAGGCTGGCGGATGTCAGCAAGTTTGCTCTGAAAGTCATGCACACATCCTCCCCTACCCTTTGTTTGTTGAACGAGAAAGCCTCAGCTAGGATGGAGTATGTAGAAGGGAACAAATAACTCTTCAAATTTCTCAATGAGGAGTGGGTAGACCTGCTGTTATCAAAGCGCTTATGGGACGGGAATGGATCCAACTGATGGTGAAGTGCGGGTTGGGGTTATGTTACTCTACGGACCCCAATCCCTATTTTTGGACCAGTTTCTTGAAGTTCAGCTTTAAGCATAAGACTTTATTTCTGTTAAATAGCCCTACGTGGCTTCATATTACTTTTTGGCTGTTAAACTTTGATACTGTTTGCTTTAGGGACACTTACCATTGCTAGCTTAACTTTTTTTATTTTGGTTTTTGATAGAGGTAAATGATGCTCATGTTTATCTCTGCTGGCTTTACTAATTTAATATGTTGTTAAGTTTGTTTAGCCAGCTTCTTTGTACGTCGGGTCAATGCCCTCTTGTTGCTGCTTATATAAAAAACAATGTGAACATCATTACAGTTATAGACATTACTATTATTGACACAACATAATCATTATTACAATTATGAAAATTACTATCACTGAAACAACACGATTATCATTATAATTATGAAAATCACCATGCCTAAAACACACCATGATCACCATTATATTCATAAAAATCACCATTTTTTCAACTTATAACCAAATGAAATGTGTTGAAAATATTTAAGAAAAAAATAATAAAAATGAAATGACATTTTTAAAAAGAATATGATCATCATTTGAAATATGAAGTCACCATTATTAAATCTTATAAACAAGTGAAATGAGGTCAGCATGTAAGAGAAAAGTGAATGTCCAATAAGTATTTCAACCACCCATTTTCCAGACACTTTAACTCCTGTTATTTTAGGCTGGTGGCAGCGCATGTTTACAAATTGGATAAAAGTTTGAATATGTCAACCACTTGAATATACAGTTACCGTGGTAGAGATGACAACACTCCATCTTCTTGGCTAAATCACCCTCAACCATGCGCTCCTGGAAGATACAACACATAACCATTTCCCAATCATCTTTGCAATATTTGATCTCAACACTCACCAACTTGTCCATAGAAGATTTGTGTGCGGGAACTCTACGAGCAACATTTTGATTCTCATCAGCCAACGTGTTAACAATTCTTTCAAAATATTCATCATCCACTGCATAGTCTTCCAAGCCAGTGTAAAACGGGCCATTGTCGGCATGCTCGCTTTCACATTCAATCGGCTCCCCATTACGCTTATAAAATGTACAACGCTATTGTAATCTTGTTCTACCACTTTCCAGAGACTGCAATATGTGTTTGCAGAAAAAACTCCGGCTTGAAATCCTTATCATTACAGGAATGTCATTCATAAAACCCAATGCTAGGGGTAGAGGAAAAATATTCTATCTTCTCTCTCTCCGCGCTTCTTCATTAAAAATTAAGCTTTCGTTGTCACTGCAGTTAATTACATGCCTGTCAAAGGCGAAGAGTAAGTTGAGATATATTATAATACGGTCTCTTTCACAGTAGATTTGCTTAACTAGAGCGTTTCTGTTATTCCTTGCATACGCCTTGTAAACTTTATCAATGGACGTCACATCTCTCCGGTTTGTGTTTGTAATGTCGGGAACTCCGATTTGTACAATGTATTTGACTACTTGGAAGAATAAGAGTCCGCTGAATTGTTGATAGAATGATCCTTCTTCCCTGAATAAATTTTGTCTTAAGCTTCGTAATTGTCTTCTGCTGATGCGGCTGCTTTCGCCGCGTCGGAATCCGAATTCAGTCACATTTCTTTTGCAGTAGCGGCATGGGAATTGGTCGTGCCTTCCTTCCATTCTGTGAACTGTCAATTGAAAACGAAGAGTTCGAGGAGGAAGGAGTGCGATTTTGAGTTTACAGTATGATCTCAATTTATGTATTTTGTTTCAGTCAACAGGTGCGTTGTTTTGTTAGAGAGGGACGGCTCCTCCTCACTGTTGTGAATTCTTACTTAGTTGGTAAACATGTCACAAACCAAAATTAGTAGCCAGCTAGATAATAGTCGTTACTTTCTATTAATGAAATTACAGTTGTTAATTTTACGTAATTCCTAAACCTATCGCAGAAACATAATGGTAGCCAGCTTCATAATGAAGCTGCTTTTTAATTACAGAATTACAACTTAAATACAATTAAAATTTGATTTGTACGTAAGTTTGGATTTATATTATTTGGATTCTTTAAAAATCATATCAATTTAGTTTATTTTTATCATATTTGTTTGTTCAGGTTATACTTAAAGTTTGTTTTTTCATTATATTATATTGCAGGCATATTAGAAGATTCCTATTCAATTTTTATTTTATTTTATTTTCATTTTTTAAGTTGAATTTCTTTGAATAATTCTAAATATCGACTGCCTTATGATTATAATTTAATTATCTTATGAGATGTCAGTCTTAAGTTTTGTGTAGGATTGATATTTGAGAATGTCATTTTATGCTATTTTGGATTATTGACTATCAAGAAAATAAATTCATGTAAACAATAGAATAGTTGCATCAATCTTAATGACAATAATGTTCTACATCTTTTTTGTGCACTTTATCAATTTTGTGCATTGAATATAGGCCTTGAATATTGTAAATGAAGTCCATGGATTTCCATCTACCTAGAGTTGAGAGGTTTTGTATGTGCAAATTTAGAATAGCCATGTTTTCAAACATGAACGAATTAGTATATGTCTCTTCCAAATTAATTCAACATTAACTATCACTAATAAATTTTTCACGAATCTCAAAAATAACTAAACACGAAGCACGCACACATCAATACAAAGGCCATCATATTAACATGGAAATACGGAAGGGAAAAACCATGTAGATAGTAACTACTTAGATCTACTACATATATCTAGCTTCACAAAAGATACTGAAGAACTTACAATATATAGTAGGCAACAACCTATCAAAGACACCAATCAACAATTATATTTGTAGGTACCGACCTATAGAAAACACCAATCCCCTTAACCAAAATCTGAGCGCCAACTCAAAATATGAGACACCTATCTCAAATGCACCATGATAGAAAATATATATTTTATAAACCTTCAAGGTTGAAACTTACATATCTTCTCGATATTAGAACACTCTCATATTGCATATGATACCTTCAATTAAGTTCATTAACTTTCCTTATTCTTCCTCTAAACCTCACTTTGCTTCAAACATATTTAATAATCTCTACTAGTTGGTGACATGCAAATTCCTCAATAAAATGTGTAGGAAGCTAGGTCCTAAAGTCCATAAATTACTCTAGGAGTGGGGACATGCTCTGTGTTATCCAACACACTCTATTTCTCTCTTGTGCAAGTTATTTGATTACAAAATATCATCTAAGACTTCTCCCTTGATTATCAATTCAATCATATATTTGAGATTTTTATGTAATGCATATAGTAATAATATATTCATATGTTCATTTCGGTGTCCACAATAATAATTAAAATTGATACGTTCTAGAATATGTCTATATGTATAAAAAAGTTTTATGGGAAGAACCTAAATCAATTGTTTCTAAAAAACTATTTAATATTGTAGTTACTCTGAAAAATATGCTCTACAACTTTCTCTGAACAATTGAGCAATTTGCGGCCTCGTGGCCCTCTGTGCGTAGAGCGCATTCAATGCACACCTACCGTTCCCTTCATTATTGAATTTTTATCAGGTGGGATTTGCATTTCTCCTGCTGCCTACTCTAATGCTCCCTCTCCAGAAGACAATGGTGAGAATAAACCTAGGTCTTTCAGCTAGGTGGTCACGGGTACACCTATCAGAAAAGATGGCGCTACCTTCTCTAGCAAAGAACATGGAGATGAGCACTACGAAAGAAGACGAAGAGGTAAGGTTTTGGGCACTAAACACCTTGTCATTTCTCTAAATTTGAATATGTGAGAAGTAATTAATGCAGAGAGGTCTAGGCTAGGAGATACAACTATTTTTCTTACTGTTGAGAATTTCGATAAGATTCCTTCCAAATGTTTTATGAATAATTGGATGCATTCTGTATGGAGTAAGAAACTAGGTTTTAGATTTTCCTTCTATTGCATGGTCCAGAAAGGGATTTTTAATATCCTTTTTTATGATTCTGCAAGCCATAAATATGTTGTTGATAAACAATATTGGAGCATAGGCTCATGCAATTTCCGCACCTTTGCTTGGTCCTGTGATGCTAACATTGTATAAATCCTAGCACTTTCATGCCCTAGATGGATAATCATTAAAAACCTACCCCCATTCCTGTGGAATTTTCTACCAGAATCTCTTGAATTCTTTGGTAAAGTTATTAGGGTTGACCAGCCCAACACCCTCCTTCCACATCTGGATGCACGTGTCTTGATTTTGATTAAGCGCAGGGTTGATATTCCTAAGTTTGTTTTTTTCTGAACTCGTAGATGGCCTCTAATCATACCAGTGGTATTATTGGGTGGCATTAATGTGTATTTTCTATGCAAGAGGGATGACCATATAAGGATAAATGACCCTCTCCTGGCCTCCAAACCTAAATTCCACAACTTCCCTTTAGACAAGAACATTTACTTGAACCCTCCTGTACCTAGTGCTAAGTCACCCTCTTCCCCATTAATCTGGTCCTTTGAGCCTCCTGCTATCTCCTTCTCCTTTTCTAGAGGTAACTCTTTGGTAACCCTTGATCCAGTCTATCTGAGTCTTGATCAATTCTCCTTTTCCATTTTCCTTGTTGGTCACACAAAGGATAAGCTAGGCCCTTCAGTCAACAATGTTTTTATTGATAGAATCTCGCCCGTGCATAAGAACAAAAATAGATTTAGGTTTAAGAATGCTCAACAATTGGCTATAGATAAGATTAGGAAGAAGGAAGGACCATTCAAAAGAAGGAGAGGTAATACCAATGAAAGGATTATTGAAATGATGGTAGGATGGAGATGGATAGTGGGAGTGTACAAGAGGAAGGGGAGTTAGATAATAGTGAGAGTTGTCATATTGACATGGAAACTTTAGAAGAGCAGACTTGCCTCATTGATAGAGACCCTTCTATTAGAAACTGGTTGAATGACTATGAATTGATGGTTATCCTGGTAGCCTGTCCTACTCACCTTGCTTTTCCCTCCTTCCCACTCCCCCTACCCATACTCACCCTATAATCCTTTCTGAGGTGGAGGTAAGTACCAAAAGGATTGAGATTGATATGTCTTCCCAGGAGTCTGAGCTTTCTCTCAATGATATCTTTGATGATAGTGGGATGAATAAATATTGGGCCATCATCCCTTTTGTGGATGATAGCCCAATATTTATTCATCCCAATATTTAGTCACCAAACCCCCAAATATCTCTGTTAACTTGCAAAGTGGTGATGAAAAACTGGTCCCAAAGATACTAAGAGGAAAAAGGGGAGACTGATTGGATTAGAAAATAAGAAAGATACCAAGAACAGTAATAACACTATCTTGCCTAAATTCTATCTGAGCTTTAGGAATAGCATGGAATCCTCTTCTTAACTTATATGGACATCAAAATAACATCCTAAAATGTGAGAGGATTGGAATCCTCTAATAGAAAATACATTGTTTAGAGATTTTTGAGAGCCAATAAAGGTATCAACCTACTTTTGTTGCAAGAGGTAAAAGCTACCAACTTCACCCTAGACATCTCCCTTAAATGTATTTTAAGATATTATACTACCTTTTTCACCTCTCATATCAAAGGGAGGGGAGGTACAACCATACGTATTAGCCCTCTTTGGGCTAAATTGGTCTCCAATTGGGGTACCTCTCCCTGCAATAGGGTCATCTAGTTGGTCCTGGACTACAAAGGTAAGAAAATGGTATTTTCCTAGTATATGCTCCCAATGAATATATGGAAAGATCAGAACTATGGAGATGGGTGGCTCAACTTTAGAACATCCCATGGATCCTGGGAGGTCATTTTAACATGGTGGAATATCCTCAAGAAAAACTAGAGGCCAATAGACTTGAATGGAAAGGAAGTGAACAATTTTTTGGGAAAAAAATGATAGGAACTCACAAACTTCTTGACCCACTAAAAGGATGCAAAAGTGATCACAAAGATGTCTGGTTTACCTATTGTAATTATTAGAAATGAGTTAAACTAATATACTATAGGCTAGATAGGTTCTATTTCAATCACCATCTTCTCACATGTCAGAGGGATGAAGCAGGCAGAAAAGTTAGAGTGATTCCATGCACGCTATCAGATCACCACCCGATAATTGCAAGATTCAATCCCAATGGTGTTTCTAGACATAAAAAACCATGAAATAATCTATTCTTCCTTAATACATCCCTATTGGATGAGGAGAGTGTCTACAATACAGTCTTTATGATCATATGGTAAAATCTAGTAGTAGTAAAACACAAAGATGCTAGGAGTAGATGGGCCCAGAACCTAGAGAGTTAGAAATCCCTATTCCAAACAATAGGAAGGAAAAGGGCCAAAGATGCTAGGTGGGTTGAAGAGAAGCTCCATGATGATCTTTCTATTGTAGAAGATAATTTTCAAAATAACCCTTTCTTAGTTGATAATTTAACTATATTATCCAATACTAAGGAGACCCTTAGAAAAGTGCAAAATGAAAAACTTAAAGGTGTTAAAATCAGATCCAAGAGCAAGTTGGTGGAACATGGAGATAAGGTTTCAAAGTTCTTCTTTAATCTTCTCAAACAGAAAGAATCCAAGACTAGGGTTGAGAAGATCTAGGATGATGGCACCAAGATTGAGGACCAACAAATCATTGTCGAAGCTTTTGCTAAGTACTAGCATAAGATATTTACCTTGGAGGATAGTGGAAACTGAGTGTCTAAGACCAAAAACAAGATCAAACAAATAATACGTAGTAGAGTTGAGGGTGAGGATCTTACCCTTCTCAGAAAAATTATTTGTTTAGAAGAAATCAAAGGGGCTATAAGCCAAATGGATTTGGCTGCTCGTAATGGACTACCTATAGAATTCTACAAAAATAATATAGAATGGATTGGTCAGGACTCGCTATAGGTATATGAAGAAGCCTTCAGAGAAGTATCCCTAGGGGGAGAGATTACCAATGGACTAATCAAGCTTATCCCCAAGGAAGGAGATAGAACTCTGATTAAAAAGTGGCACCTAATCACACTACTGAATGTCTCCTACAAGATCTTGGTGAAAGCTTTGGCCAATAGATTTCAAAACATCCTTCCTAGGGCCATCAACTAGAACCAAATTGGCTTTATCAAAGGAAGGTACATTTTGGAAAACTTGGTCAAATGTTGGGAATTCATGGAATGGGAAAAGGAAACCAACCAACAAGCATGTATGCTTCTCCTAGAATATGAAAATTCCTATGACCATATAGAATTGGATTTCATCTATCTCATGATGGAAGCCTTAGGTTTCTCCAATAAGTTTATTAAAATGATTAAAACCTTGATGATAGGTGCTCTGGCCAGGGTTGAAGTCAATGGTATCAAATTAGAAAGCTTTGAGCTCACTAGATCTATTAAACAAGGATTTTCTCTAGCCCCGACCTTGTTTGTGATAGTCACAGATGTATTTAGCTATCTTCTCTCAGAAGAGATACTCCTACCAAAATTCAAGAGTATAAAAATTCTAGAAGAGAAAGAAGTCACCAACATTCAGTTTGCTAATGATACTCCACTTATACCACAACTATATTTGGAAAAGATAGAGACACTCGTGAGAAAAATGGAATGGTTTGGCACTACCTCAGGCAGTAAAATCTCAATGGAGAAGTCCTTTTGCATAGGGTGGATAGAGGAACCCCCTCCATGTATTGCTAGATGGAGCTTTAGTTGGAAAGGGCCAAACTTTCAAGTCAAATATTTGGGTATCCCATTCTCCATTAACCCCAACTTAAAGGTAATGTGGGAATGGGTCATGCATAAGGTGGAGTCAAAATTGAATAGATGGGACAGTCAATACCTATCATTGCTCGAGAGAGTGTAGGTATGCCAGAAAATACTCTCATCATATACAATCTACTATTCCTCTGCTTGGATTTTTTGATAGTATCAGTTTAACATGATCCACAAGAGAATTATGGACTACCTATGGTCATATGGCAGGGGTAATATGAAAGTTCATGCAGTGAAATGGGAGTGGTGTACCACAAATAAGAAACAAGGTTGATTAGGCCTTAAAGGTCTAAGGCTGCAAGGTATCTCTCTTTCCGCTAAATGGATTGTTAGGGATATGGAGGGGGAAGAACCTTGGAAAATATTGATAAGGAACAACATTGTTAGGGGATCTCCTAATAATAACAAGAAATATTTTAATTTATCCCTCAATAATATCGTAGTTGGTAACATAGATTTTAAAATACAAGGCTCAGTAGTGTTTCAATCTATTTGGAAAGAATGGGAACAAGATAAGAAATATATAACTAATAGTACTAAGGTCAACCATATACAAAACCTAATCTATGGCAATAGATACATCTAGTGGAATCTAAAATACAAAGAGAAGTAATTTTCTCTTCAACAAGTGTGTTCAACTAGACAATGGAATGAGAAAGATATTTCTTTTCTAGAAGATATTATTCAAGAAGGGAATATTATTGGTTGGGAGGAGCTGAGATCTAGATTTGGCCTTCCTATATCCCAATTGAGAACATACTCTATTCTCATTAAATCTTGTAACTCTCTTAGCCTTCCCCAAGAATACTATGTTTACAACAACTACCACCTTAAATTCAAAAGGCCTAATGGAACCTTCCTTCATAATATCCAGTCTAAGAAGGTTTATAACCTCATGGTAGGTGACCCATCTATTATCCCCCATGCAAACCTTTTCTTAATCCTTTGTCTTGATCCTCTTGAATGATCTAAGATCTTTGGTAAGTTGTGGTCCTCGCTTGCCGAGCCTAAGATCAAATGATTTCTCTAGTGTCTCGTCTGGTACAGATTTCTGATTAGGCTTCCCAATGGATATCACTTCATCTGTAGCTACTGTGGGCTCCCAGAGACTATCTGTCCTATCTTCTTTGATTGTCCCTTTGTTGTTAAAGTCTGGAATATCTTTGGTTTTTCTAATAACTTTACCCTATCCCAGCTTGAGATTTTTTCTGAATCCATCATAGGTCTTAAGAAGTCTTCTAATTATTTTTTTGGCCTCCTCTTTGTATTTTTTTTTTAATGGAAAACATGGCAAAGCCATAGAAATATTTTATTAATATAATATATAAACTACTTTAAGGGCTCTGGAGGGAAAAAAAGCAGCAAGAAAACCCTCCATCCTTGCTCTTACACACATTACAATTGAAACAAGCATCCAGTAGATTTCATAGAAACTAACCTAAAGACAAAGAATACCATTATTCGAATAAAGGATATACAAACATAATGGAGAAAGATGAGACATAGGAAATAGACCCGCAGAGAGTAATTTTGCCTTTAATAGCAAGGCCAAAATATTGTAGCCCAAAAATATGAAGAACCACCATAGAAAAATTGGATATCCTGAAGATTAATTTTCTCCTGCTTTGTTCTTTGATATTGTCGAAGCCCTGCCAGAAACAGAGTTGGCCGACACTGCAGGAGTTGAAGATGCAGAAGGAGAATGTACTCTATCTTCATTTTCAATGAATTCCAGCACTATTGATATCTGATCGAAGAGAAAGAATGTGTTAGAAACCATCCCACTAGGTAATATATCCATAAACTTAATGATTTCCCTCCGTAGATGCAAAATATCCCAACCTTGCAGTGCCAACTTTAGTATGTCATACAAGCGGGCTATTTCTTTCTTGTTATCAAGATTTACCAAAAGAAAGAGCCCTCTGACTCATGCCTCAGATGACCGTAGCTAGTATCCATTTATTGCCTCTTGAAGTTCTCTATCTGAGACAAAATCCTGCTTCAAACTCTTCTTAGTCATGCGAAGGAAGACTCCATAATCAGGCACCATATGATACCAATTCGATAGGAACACCAAAGCCACTTGTGTGTGAAAGAGATGTCGAGGAGCATCTAGGAGTAGTATACTATCCCCAATGATACCCATGATTGCATCATTTATAGGTCCCAAAAGATGCATAAATTCATCTGTCTACCCAAATAAGGGCCTGACATGGGATGTCCCCACTCCTTTATCCGTAGGGATATCCTAAAATTTGACTTCTTGTAATCCATATTTGCCTTCATTTAGTTCAAAATTAGGAAGGGAGAGGTCATAAATAGTGGTTAACAATGAACAACTATGTGCGATAAATAGGCCAAAATGGATGGCTACGTCATGATGAGGGTGAAAATTGTGATCACAACTCAAATTGAATGCCACATGTGTTATAGATTTATAAAATATTAGGACCTTGTGCTGCACTTGGTTTGATATTTAGATGGGATATTACTGCTAGATATTCATCCTTTATTGACACTATGGTGATCTCCTTGATTGACACCACATCTTTTCTTATCATATCACTTAAATTCTCAATTCAAGCTTAATCAAATTTTCGTCCCTCCCACATGTGCCCCGAATATATGATCTTGAGTTAAAATCCCAAAATTGTACTTTTCATGTGTTGCATTGATTTCAAACCTCTTTTTCATTAATTCTTATGTGGCATATATGAAAAATTATAAATGATAATGTTTTTAGTGATATTTCTAGGAACCTTACTGAGTCTTTAAGGATGCTCATATTTTATAGAATTCATGTGCAGGCTATAGTGGTGATCGAAATCAAGTAGAAGCTAGAGGACCTCTTCAAAGATGGCATGGTGAGAATCAGCTCTTGGGAAGGTTCACATGGATATAATTGGTCACAGGAGAGCCAAGAACTTCCCCCCTTTGAGACTGCACTACATGGATTCATACAAGAAGTGACAACCCTCAAGTAAGGAGAGAAATAACAGGGAGATAAAGTCATCAAAGAAGTCTCAATCATAAACATACCACTAGAAAAAATTCCAATGGATGAGATAATCATGAATCCTTATGAGAAATACATCAGAGATGAAAAAATATTTAGGTGGACAGAAGGACAACAAGGGTGGATGGTTTGGGTCCCACGTAGAGAGGAAGATATTCTGTGATGATCATGATGACTGCTTTTTTTCTATTTTGATGATATATGTTGCATATTATATACTTGATCCCTTTGATTACTTAGTGAAGTAACTCAATATTATTTATTGTAATCCCGATGAATACTTGTGATAGGTGTTATTAAATAGTTCTGTAGGTTAAGTTTAGTCTATTTTTTATTGCTAAACTCTCGACGTGAATATCTATGGTATGCTGGTTTTTTGACATCACTTATTGTATCCAATTGATTATGGAAACATATATCCTTAATAGAAACAATGTTTACTTGTGGAAGATTTCACATGTTAGTGAACATATTTTCATTCTTTTCTTGTGATTGGATCATACCCTAAAAACTAGATAACATTAGAATAATATGTAACCTCATGCTCATGTGATTACTTGGGTAATTTGTAGGGTTGTAGGAATAAATTTCTCTTGTGAAACTACAAGGGATAGTCATGAAAATATGTCCTTACTAGACACTTTTAGATAGAGGATACCTAACTCACCTTCGATATTATCATAATCATTGTGCAAGGACCGATCCAAGCAATTTCCCAGATTGCCCTAAGACTTTTACACTCACCATTTGTATTCCCAACCTGGCATAGTCTTGGAAACTTTGTGTGAGGCGAAGGAATATCTAGTGTGGGAAAATATTTTGATACTAAGCCAAATTTTCCTCAGTTAGATTGTGTTTAATGTGTCTTCAATCATGCTAAGACATGTGGAAATCATTTGAACATACACATGACAATAGTATTCATAGGTTTTTTTTTCTTTGAGACCTCACAAATTATTGTATCATGCAAGGTTTCTTTGTGCCTTGCTTTATTGTTTGAAGAATACTCTATGCGTCACATTTTCTTTGAAAACTTGATTCTGAAATTCAAAATTGTTGTTACAATTGAAATTTCTTATTGTCACAAATTTCTAATTGGTCAAAACAAGGTTTTTGAGTAAAAATTTTGGTCTTTTTATGTTTTTTGTCTCAGTTTTGCTTATAGTAGTGCGAAATATTATGCGACAATCTGAAACATTGTCTTCCTTCTAGAGAAAGATCATCTCCTACTACTATGAAACATCATCCTATGTCATAAATAAATATCGTCCTATCTTGAAATATTATCTGGCTTTACTGTGGTTTGTCACCCAGTTTTTGATCTGAGTGAGTTTGGCCTTCAATTTACTCTTAGCTTGTTTAGGAATTTTATACTTGACTATTTATGGTCTCTTGGTCTGAAACTAGCATGTTAGCAACTATTTTGAGCTGAAAAGTATTACCTAGATACCTTGACTATATTCTTTATTAGTAAAGTTATTCACTTGTCTATCTCTTTTGGCCATCTTTATATTTATATTAATGTTATTTTTTGACTTGAGTCACAAGTGTCGTACACAGGGATCTTACCCATAGCTAGGGCACTTTGTGCTAAGTCATCTTGATCTTATGTTACTCTCTTTTATTTTTTGACAAGTGAAGACTTTTCTCTTCTAGGGTGGACATCAAGTTGTCTTGTGTCATCTTAATTATCTCTTTACATTCTCATTCATGCAAGTAATAAGTAGATATCAGATTGATCAAGGAAAGAAACCTCCAATTAGCTTTGATGAATTACCTTTTCCTACTACGCATCAGCATCATCAAGACAAAGAACATCAAATTACCTTTGACAAAGAGTGGGATAGTACCAAAGTTTTTTTGATCCTTTTGGAAGCACCTTTGATAGTACTTGTGAGACACCTATTGCCTCGTCAATAGCTAAAAAATATTTTACATCTTACCATGTCTAGACAAGAGAATAACAAGCGATTGAATGATCTCTTTGAACACAATCAAAGGCTAAGACAAATGGAAATAGAAAGAAAGGATTACATATAGGAATAGCGAACCCATCTGGCTCAATAATTAAATACCAATTTCCTTGTGAATAATGGAAATAAAACACCTCCAAGATCTCCCCCAAGGACACAATACAATGGATTTGATTCACCTCCAAGATCTTCACATTTTAGGTCTAAATCTCAACATAGAAACAACGTGGAGTATGAATTTGATGAAAAATAGCTCCTAAACATTCAACAAGATTAAATTTATCAAAGACTAATGTTAAAAGTATTGGAACAAAATGGTGATCAATATTTCATGCACTTGGATAATAGAGGGTTGAAACTCCCCCATGACTTTGATGTTGATGGATTGATTCGAAGAAGAGAACCCTCACCTTTGGAAGTTGCCCAAAAGGAAATACAAAATTTGAAGAATGAAATATCAAGCTTAAAGAAGGAAAAGGAGAGGCCTAAGTAATCATTTTCTATGCAATCCATATGAACTCTACCTTTTGACAAGACTCTCTATATGATTCCTTTTCCAAGAGATATTGAGATTTCTAAGTATGACAAGTATGATGGAAATGGGGATCCACATGACTATGCTTGACAATTCTATGCTTTGGGTATGGACTTTATACATGATGACACTTATCTTATAAGACTCTTTCCTAGGAGTCTAAATGGCCAAGCTATGGAGTGGTTCACGAAAATCAAACCTCCACTCAATTATTTTGATGACTGACTGCAAATATTTATTCAACAATGCTCTTGTAATATACAACACCTTGTGACAATGCTTGACCTATGCAACAAAAAACAAAACCAAGGTGAAACTTTTGTTACATTCTTGAAAATATGGATAAAGATACACTCAAGATACCCATGACAACCTCCAAAAAATGAGAAGATTGATATATTTTTTAATAATCTCATACCTGAGTTATATTATGACCTTAGAAAGCAAGTATTTTTCAGCTTTAATGATATGATTGAATGTTCTTTTTGACTAGAGGATGTTTTGGTAAAAAGGGTGAGATCACATTGAGAAATGATAAGTCTACAAATGGTAATGTATCTAAAGTGCTGACTAAGTCCAAGACCAAAAGAAAAAAGAGATAATGTACAAGTGAGAGAGAGAAGCAATGACTCTGATCTTGAGTCAATGTTAACAAACTTGCTTTCGCAACTTAGGATAAAGACACCATGGACAAAGATGATTAAAATAACAAGTCACTTGAACTAGCACAATAAAGTCAAATTTCAAAACAACAAGTGAGTTAGATTGTCAACAGATTACAATCAACGACAAACTAGGAGTGATATTGTAAAAACACAGATTTGAGAAAATCTAGATAGAACCAACATGATGGAAGATAGAGTTGGACAACAAGTTGAATGATTTTTAGAATTTTGATACTAGATGTAGAAACTTGGACAAGAGTTGACAGTTTAACACCTAAGAGTGAAGATCTTGAGTTTTTTTATCATTTTGATGTTTGTTTTGATGTTTGGTGTCTCTTTTGATGTTTCACTCATGCAAGGCACATCATGGAGATATCATAGAACCAAGCACAATAATAAAACCCTATTCCTAGGTGGGAAGAAATGGACAATACTTGTTTGAATCCTCTTACAATAAAATACTCATTCAAGTGGGATAGTTAGAAGCTTGGTAGCATTGGCTCCACTCCATGACACACACTTCTCAGGCCTACCAAGCTTCAAATTTGTCAAGATTTGAGGATCCTGATAAATTTACTATCTCAACAAGAGGGGTACATGAGAGGTTTCTTAGGCATGTGCATCTCACAATTCCTGTATCAGCAAGTAGAAATGGATTTTGGCCACTAAATGAAAAAGGGTTTTAGTAAGGGTCTTCATTTATGTGTATCATGTGTTTCTGTGAAAGTGCAATTTAGGATGCTAACCCCACAGAGCACCTTAGTACAAGGAGTTCACGATACATGATTGAGACCTAGAGGCCCTTCTTTGTGTTAGGCGAGAGATGAGTATAAGATAAAATTCCACTTATCTTGCAAGGATTTGGTCTTGAGGAAGCATTTTTATTATAATTAGTCGAAGAAGCTTAGCGTTATCTTATTCTCACTTGGGTCGTTCTCCAAGGGTGAGTAAATTTTTCCCACTTGGACAAGCCCTCTAAAGTTGCAAATCTCAAATGGTGAATGAGAATAGTGTTTCTGGATTTTTATTCATCCCAAAAGGGCAAGAACATAATTTCCTGACATTATTGCCATTCTTAAAACATCAAACATAAGTTCAATTTAATAAGGCTTGCATGTGGGTTCGTATTTTAATAAAACAAAAACAAAATGCAAGCATAATGTTTAGCATTGTATCGATCAAAGTAAATTTGCAAGACAAATCATCAGTAGTTTGTGTTTTAGTCTTCTTTCACAACATCTGACAAACCACTGTTAGGATGTAATCAAAAGATAAGCTCAAGAACCACAAAGCCATAGATTGGTTAGCATTATGAAAATCATAAAATTAGAAAATTTATTGCATACTTAGAAAGTAGACGAAAAATCCTGCACTTTCAAAAAAAATTATACTAAAAAATGTTACAGTATGAGCCCAAACGAGGCTTTAGAAGCTGCAAAACTAAGGATTAGATAGGTATAGTGACCAAAATCTGCAATTTCTGACAAATTTGGAAACCAAAACTTGAAACTAACTCCACCATAGTAATCTTCAGCAAAGTCTACCCAAAATAATAAAAAAAATTGCTCAATAAAAGGACTTAAAATAAGCAAGTTATAAGGGTTTGAAGATAGGCTACAAATTTGAAATGCTCAATGGTGAAGGCAATGTCTTTTCAAAGCCCTGGTGATGTCAAAAAATTAGGATGTAAAGTTTTAAGGTCTAGAGACTGTCGTACAAAGCATATTAGACAAAAAAATAATGGCTTGTTGACGGTCAAATTTGAAATAGGTTGGATGAGAAGAAGTGGTGGATGGGTGGTGATTGGGTGGGGTCGAGTGGAGCTTGAGTGAGAAAGAGGGAGAGAAGTGGAGGGAGGAGTGGTAGGGGAGAGGAAGATGGTGATGGGTGGTGTAGAGTGGTGGCGTTGTGCAGAGAAGTGACTAAGCGGCTGAGGGGCTAAGAAGAGGAGGCGTAATGCTGCATATAGGGGCAGAGGGAAGCGGGTGATGGTGGTTGGTGGAGGGTGAGGTTTTAGGCTGAGTGGAGGGTAGAGGTGCTGTGCAACTTGAGTGGAGGTGAGTAGGATTAGGGATTCTCTAGGGAGGAGCACTGAAGGGATGGCTAGGGAGGTGGCATGGGGGAGGGAATGTGAGAGTTTATTCACACATTGGTGGGACCATGAAAAAAGTTTGGTTTTATACAAAGATTAAAACATATTAAATAAAACTACGGGCTTGGTTGCTGAGGTTTGCATTTGGATATTGGGGATAAAATGAAATGCTAAATTGGACAAAATGTAGGCAGAGGGCAGTAGGGAAGATTAAAAAAATAATAATTTAAATTCTGCCTTCAGCCTTGGTCTTCTCTTATGTGAAGAAATAAATATCAATAATGATCAAGATCAAGACACCATCCACCCTTATTCAACAGTTGACCAAAGTCACACATCTCAAGAGTCTCATGATGATTTTATCATCCTCTTCCATTTCTTCCTAGAATACACTCTCAAACCTCCTATATATTATCAAAATATCCTTTCCACCATCTTTTAGGAACCTATTTGAAAATCAAGAGCAAAGTGCCCTTTCTATACCATCTAAATATCCTTGTCAAGATTAGAGCATCCCATCATCTTCTTTTCATACTTCTCTATATCCACCTCAAGAAATAATCATTCCTCTAAATCCCATGCATAACAATAAATCCTCTCAAGTTTTAGTTTCTCCTATCAAATCTTCTCATGCTCCTATTGATATAAAGGTAAATTCTAAAGAGAAGAGCTTGGTCATGCAACTCACTATAACGATGTTGATATCCCTTCCATAGCTTATCTCCCTCCATTCAAATGTAAGCATCACCCTTATCCATCCTTCAAATCCATTATTGGTCCTTATATTCCAAATCTAGAACCATCAAACCTTCCATCTATAGTGGGTCCTCATATCACTCCATCCAACGTGCCTCGAACTACTAGTTTTTAATCAATTTACCCAATCGTACCTCAAGATCAACAAAGAGATGCATCCTTGAACTCTCCCTAACAACCCATCCATATGAACTAGTCATATAGGTTCTGTTCATCCATAGTTCCCAATTCTGCTGGAAGTAATTTGGAAGTGTAACAAAGAAATCAAAAATACAAGAATCCACTTTCATACGAAGACCACTATGTCAAATCTAATTGACATGTGACTACAAAGAAAAAGGAAACACTCAAGAGACAATAAAATGTCCACTGAGAAAAGAATAATATCAAAGAAAATATGGGTTCCTAAATTCATCATGGATGAATTGTGTTATAAATCATCTAAAAGAAAAAGAAAATCAAAATCTATGTGGATTCCCAAGTCTCTTCTAAAGGACTTGGATACAAAGAGAAAATAAAAATTTATGTGGATTCTCAAGTCTCTCCTAAAAGAATTGAACAAAAATAAAAACTTAGAGTTGGCATCGAAGCTTCCAAAGTCTCCCACTTCATCTCCATCTAAACATCTCCCATCTTCTAACTCTATTTTGGGTCCTCATGTCCCAAAATCCATTACCTTGAATAATTCACCCTCTTTGTAATCCATCTTGATTCCTTGTATACCAAGATCCGTATCCACTCATCCATCAAATTCTCAAGCTATTCCCTCTATTTTTCATCCATCCATCCACTACCCTTCAAGGTGTATGTCAATGTTGATATTATCACCATTTCCATCTACCTGCACACAAACCCTTCAATACCCTATCTAATACCCTGAATCTACCACCTACCCATCCATCCCATATCCTTTCATTCCTCTTATCCAATCCATCGTATAAATCCTTGCTTACCATCTCCATTATCCTCCATATCATTCTTCTCTACCATCAGCCTATCAATATCTTTGAGCATACTTTCAGTGGCCTTCACCCATCATAGAATATCCTACAAAAATGAGCAGTATCGAAATAGAAAGAAGCTTAATTTCCTCCATAAAAATAAAAATAAAATAAAAAAACAAAAAGAAAAAGTTCCTTGGTGAAAACCTGGTAAACATGCGCCTTGGTAGAAAATGTAAGATAAATCAATCCATCCTATGGTGAAAACCACTTCATGTGGCACCTTGGATAAGTACCACGATGAAAACTTGGTAAATGATCATCATGTATTATTCCTCCTACTTGCACTCTTCACTTGGGGGCAACTTCCTTCCATGTCATATTATCTATAATATCTTGCATCCAACTAGCCCATGAGCATTCATGTTCCTTATGCTGATCTTGACAAGATTGAGCCTATCCATGAACACTATGCCTCTTTACATGAATTATCCTTTCCATCAAATTATTCACTTGCTCTCAGCCATGGAACCATATTGTGACCTTGCTTATCCCAAGCCTATCCTTCCTATCTCTCAAAATTCCTGGCATAATCCAAACCATCAATTCATACCCTTCATCATCCCATATCCTAATTGCACTATCATAGCTATATCCTATCTAATTGACCACTTGGTCTTGATCAAAATGAAGAATTAAAAATGAAAAATAGTTTCTCAAAAACTTCTTGACATGTCCACTCTTTCAGACCACATGATTTTCATTACATCAAGTCATTATCCTATAGGCTATCCATCACTGCTCCATGAGCCTACATTTCTATATTATTTTTCCCTAGCTTGGGTAATCTTGAGAAGAGTTTCTTTGAGGGTTGCATTCACCCTCTTCATCCACCATTGTCTATTCAGCTCATCCGTTAGATTTTTATTCCACCTGCAATGTCCTATACCTTGCTAGACATTGGGGGAAAATGAATGTGATCTTACTTGATAATGAACACTCTAGTTCTTCTGAGAACCCTCCTGGCTTGAAATTGATCCAGAGTCATAGTCTAGGGGCATCAAATTGGATTTGTCCTCACATTATGATTAAGGGACCAGTCATCACAATTATATTTTTTTACCATGGGGCATGGGTCCCCAAAGTTTATTACATCTTTGGCTTACATCGGAGTGAGTTATCTCGTCATTTTTGAAGGAGATCTTGCTACTGACACAACAAGTGTTTCTCAACACCCTAATCAAAAGTGTTTCTTAACACTATCTTTGGAATCATTTGTGTTTCTTAACACACATTGGACACCACAAATGTAAACAATAGAACCATAACACTCAAACACATTGCACTCACAAGGATGGCGGTATTTCTCAACACCTCCCACATATACACATCTGAAAACTTTGAAAATGGCTGAACCATGCTGAACTTCACTTTGTATGCTGTCTATTCTCATTGATTTTTCATCAATATTTACTTTGTCTAATGCTTTTTGTTGTGGTCCCGATAATCCTACAATGTCAAATAAACTAGGTGTATGTGATAAGAGCTCCCGTATTAAGGTAGAAAATCCTCACATCCCTCGATCAAGTTTACTTGCACACCAAGGTGAGGTCAGAAATATCTCCTTGATTGATATTGCTCTTCTTTTTTATGCAATATTGCACTCATTATTATCTTGGATTTGAATGCCCTGATACTGGTCTTCTCTTGCAACATCAACTAGACACAACATTCAGGTCATCTTGGTTTTTGTACCATGATGCTTATGTTAGTTTCCCATATATTATCTGATGAAATTCATATTAATATTCTTATGGTTGCACTAGAACCAGTAAGGATTGTATTGACTTTGATGTTCCAAAAATGCTCAATGATGAAAATTTTTAATGCTAAAAGGTTTAGTGACTACACCTTAGGTTGCTTTCAAGTTAGTCTGCATCTGCATCTACATCTGCATTGTGTTGAAATCTACATAATATCGACATCTCTCTCCAATTTGAAGGATCTAAGGTTCTTATCGATCAATATTCTCATCATCAAGTGGTGGGTGAGGCATTTATTGACGTGAAAATGACACCCCTTGCTAATTCAACTATCCTGATTCCATTTTCACTATTGAAATTGAAATTTGATGTTCGACTTTTTTAATCAATTACAACTGCCCGCTTGCACAATCAGTCTTTTGGACTCCAAACCAATGTAAATCTCGCATACTTTTCTTCTAATCAATCCTCCTATCATACTTTTGGTCAATCTTGGTCAAACAAGACTTCCCATCAAGTGAATATTGAGCCCTAACTATTTGGGACCTATTTCTAATCATATCAGCTTCTTCTTGAATCATGTAATCAATCAAATTGCTTCTCATCACAAGGGAACCTAGTCATCTTTTAATTTCTCTCCCAAGGGGGAAGGATGAGGACATCAAGATTACAGTGATCACATCCTCAATCAAAATCTCATTGCTTGGGGCATCTCAGCTTCATCGAATCAAATCAAGTTGAGATAATCTTAAATCAAAGGTAACCTAATAAATGGTCTTATACAGTGGTGAATATAGTCAAAACTAGACAAGTCTTGTCTTATATGGGCTAGTCATTATTGAAACTAGATACATTGATCAAATTGGCTCCATCGCTTCAAATAAAGTCTATTTTCTTGTTAATCAAATCTCTTAACGATAATCAATTTCATCACTTCAAATCAAGCTAGTTATTCGTTCAAACCATTAAAAACATTTAAGAGTTCTTCACAGATGTTCAGTTTCATCGCTTCAAATCAAATTGAGAATTTTTTCTTATATATTTTGATCGATCTTCATTCAATAAAGCTTGAATTTGGTCTTCCTCAAAAGAATTGTTTCATCGCTTCAAATCAAACTGTTCTAGGTCTCATTGCTAACAAGTCTTTGAATCAATGCGTTGATCACACTGGTGGAAGCCATGACGAAAAAGTAAATTCTATCCATGTTTTTTCAGGTAAGTAACCCTTTACATATATTTACTTGTCATTTATATTTTTTTTTATTCTCTAGCATCTTTGTCTAAACGAAGTATCATTATACTCCTTTTCCTTCATGTTCCTATTTCTCATGGTTTAATGTTTTAGGACTTTCCTTATATTTTTGTCCTCGAGTCATTTTCTTGAAGCTTCTTTTCACTAAGATGAAACTTGGATTTCTGTATCTTTCCTTTCTTAAGCACAAAGAATAATTATAATTGAACTTGAAAGTACTTTTGAATAGGTTTAGAGTTTTATGTGATACTTTCATGTAAATCATAATGCACTTAAAGGATTCCACATATCTTATTGTTACCTTAAAATCATTAATTCATCTTGGCGGTAAAAACAATTAGAACATAATCAAAATCTTAGTAACAAGATTTTGCATACTGAGAATTGTAACTTTTATTTAATGATGCCTACAAATGTTCTAACAAATAGATTCTTCAAAAGAGTTGTTTCTAATATGCCTATTTGAAGTTTTGAATTTCACACCATTAATTATAAATCAAGGCAAAATAATGATAATGGTATGTTATTTCTTTCATATAATACTCTTTTATTTTCTCATTGATGGAAACAAAGGTTTTTAAAGGAAATAAAAAGAGTTAATTATAAGAGACCAATGTGGATAAATGTTGAATTACAGAAATAGGAAAGACTAATTAAAAAAGTTATACCTTATGTAATCCATAACTAAGAAATTTCATTTTAGATTCAGTTCATTTCTATTCCTTAATGCTTAATAATTACTATATGAATCTCATATTATCTTTATGGTTTTTATCTATTTAAAAAGAATCAATGTTAAAAAAATTTCAAATTTGCTTACTATGTAAGAATTGCAAAGAATGTGACATGTATCATTGACTGGAAAAGAAAAAGACTTTTAATGTATATATTTATTTAATTATTATGTGGTATTATAAGTGTTTTATTTTCTCATTTGATAATTTGATTTTATATGCAGAAAACAAAGGGGGCAAATACAAATGATCGAATAGATGGGAGTTTCAACGTCAAAGATGAATGACCAAATGTAGACATAGTGAAAAGGGGGGTCACAGAGATGATGATCGACACCATGGCTTCAGTCGGCAGGAGATGAACAATCGGGTCTCAGATACCACGCACATGAATACTTATGTCGCCATTCTTACAGTCATTAAAGTGACAAATAGTTAGTAACTATATTTGTAGTCGCTGGTGGAAAGCATTTTTTGTCTACAGGTGATACACATTATTAACAACATTAGTTTCCAAGATCAATGACACCCGTCTATGCTTGGATTGGAGTACAACAACATCGATATAATTCTAGCATACATATGGAGTGGCAACAATCATTCCTAGCAATCATAAGATTGGTGACATCTTCTAAACTCAACGCCAATGTTATGAACAACGACAGTCTCAAATTCCATCCAATAGCATCAATGTAGGAAGTATATATTAAATAGTCAATGGAATAAGGGGATTCATTACAGATTTATGTGGAATTCAAGGGAGACAACCTACTATGGTATTGAAGATCGTAATAGACCACCAAATCATAGAGTGATCCCTTTATGAAGCATCATGGGAAGCAATACTCTCAACATAGACAACACGATGATATCAAATAGAAATCAAATCTCAAACAAAGGCTTACGAATATTGTATCAGTAAAGGAATAAGAGATTATTAAATAAATCTTGGTACTAATCAGATGGATAATCGATGCCATCATACAGTCGTTAAGAGGCGACAAAGATCAAAGGTGGCAAACGTGGCTTAATAGAGGATCCATACTTCTCAACGCTAGGAAAAATGGTGACGTCAAAGAATGATAAATAGGGGTTTCCAAGGAATAATGAAACGCCATAGCTGCTATCAATAAAGACCTCATTTACTGACCGTGCATCAATAGAATACATTGTTAAATCCATCGACTTGAATGTACTACGCAGATATTATGAATGTGGATGTGGATATATATATATGGAGACCTATTAGTTTAAAAATGGGCATGTTATGTGCAACCGAATTAGTTGATAATTATTATTGATAAAGGATAACTAGTTATCCAATTGTTGTAATGTTTAATGTAGTCAGTTATAAGTTAAGTTTTGTTAGGCAAGGGTGTGATGATCCAATGCACCTCTTGAGTTTCATATTTATATGGATACAAAAATTTACATAAAGACATGATCGATTGGATAATAGTGGAATGGGAATAGCTGCATCAAATGCTGTTGTACGCCTCCTTCGATCATGATCCATGGATTCCCAAGCTTTCCAAAGGCAAGGGTTAGTAGCAAAGGTTTAACAAATGATATGAACCAAGTACACAATTACTACTAAAATGAATAACAATGAAATGTAATCAATAAAATGTACAAGTACAAGAAAGGAAAACAAATAAATTCAAACCCCACGATGCTTGAAGCTTCTATTGTTTCTCTATACTCCTTCTGAAACGTTGCTCTTGATGCTTAGTATTGGTGGGGCAACGTCTATGACTTGAGAAGTGTCAAGAATTAGATAATTAAAATGGGTGTGTGATCGCAAGATGACTTGAATGCTAGAACCAAACTCACATAGTAATGGCGCACGAGAACTTTAAATCCTGCATCCTTCAAATGGTTATGAAGGGTTTATTATATAGGAATTGGTGATGATATGAATGGTTGAGATCAATCCTAGAGATAGGGAGATGAATGGTTGAGATTAAAAGGAACTAGAGAAGCCATCAGTAAACTCCACCTCTTCAATTGGTAAAGAGGAGACAGAGTTTTGTTAACTGAAGAGCTAATAGTGAGTTACATTTTTGAACTGAAGAGGTGGGTTAAGTTACCCATGTGGATTGGAGAGATGGGTGGAGTAACCGATGTGAGCTGATTGGAGTTATCTCTTTGAAGATAAATGAATATTTAAGGGTAAAAGCACAATAATCTGTCACCCCTAAGGACAATTTTGGGTGCTCATTCGCGTCATACTCGGCCGAGTCAAACTCGGCCCAGTCTAACTCGGCCGAGTTTATGTGGCACCGAATGGCGCCTATGTGGCCAAGTCGGCTCGTGCGCGAGCCAATGGGAGGGAAAGTAGGACTCGGCCGAGTCTACCTAGGTGGCATGCCATGTGGCAGCCAAACCTCTAAAAACATAAAAAATCTAGAAGTTTGCACTTCTGCTGGTTTTTTCTCTGCTCAAACTAGACAATGTCAAAAAACTAAAAGTGCCCTTTTCTATATCTCAAAACTACGATTATTGAGATATAAATTTTATATTGTTTCGACTACAAAACATTGAACAAATTCATTAGAAACTACATGTAGGTTATTAAAGCTTTCAAAATTCATTGCTTCGGATAATATAAAAAAATTCTAAAACAATTCATAAAAATTTTAAAATCATAGATAACACTAGAGAAGAGAGTCATCTTCAATAATATGTAATTTGTTTTATTTTTTGTATAGCTTTGATAGGATAAAAATGGCGGGAGACAAAAACTGTTAATTTCAAATAAGTTCAACTTTGAATACTTATAACAGGCAAACTATACATCGAAAAAAATTCTTTCTTTTTTTGTGCACTACCTATACATGTCATCTAAAACATATTATGAAATTGGAGGAAAAAACAATGATTTACTTATAATTATTTGGCGGGAAGTAAACTCCCTGATTTACAGTTTTTTCAGAAAATGAAAAATAGACCTAAAAATTTTAAAAAACATATTAATTTTGGTTCAATTTTTTTTAAAAAAATTATAGGCATATAATTCATCCTATTTGAAACATTTCATCAATTTACATCATCTCCAAATTCTCAATAGAAATGTGACTTTTATGCCCTTGAAGTTTTACAGTTTTGGTGTTGTTGTCCTTTTCCTTTGTAAAAGGGTGACAGATTATTGTGCTTTTACCCTTAATTCATTTATTTAATTAAAGTTTTCAACATGTGAGATAATTGAAATCTTTTTTATTTAGAATTGCTTTATTGAATGAAATTAAATTAATTTAATTGGAAGAATTTAATTAGTAATTTTGAATATTTGAATTTAAACTATAGGAAATTGAATTTAATAATCAATTAATGGTAATTAATTAATTAAGGTTAATTAATTAAATAAAATTAATTATTTAATTAATTTTGGGGGTTTGATTAGGTGATTTGGGGAATGAATTTAGAGGAAAATAGATGATTAATTAATGATTAAAAAATATTAATTAATAGATGAAAATTAGCATTTTTAATGTAAAGTCGCAAGCCTGTCCATTTTCGGGTGTCTACATTTGCCCCTCTTTGATGCAATGTGACTTGTCGCAGTGTTTCAAAGATTCTTTGATTTTTCCCTAGCTTGCTCCGGTAGTAGTAGGTGTTTTTATGCCCCCTCAACAAATTTGAGCAAAAAGTCACAACATGAGCGTTGATTTGTTGAAACTGCAATTTCTGAAACTGGGTAGCTGATGGATTTGATAAATGCTTTAATATGCCTCTGTTATTGACTGTCAAAGTTTCTAGGGACCGGGAAAATTTTTTGGAGCTCCTAGTGAAATTAGGGTTTTGGAAACCCCTATAAATAGTGAAAAGAGCCATTCATTTGCCACATTGTGATCTTGGAGCTCTGATTTCTTGGTGAGTTTTCTTTCTATTTTCTGTCTTCTTTTGTCCTATTTTCTTGCGATGGCGGGCCTTCCAGGCGTTACTCACATATCTGACGGAGTTTGGACCTACTGCAGACCAGATGACGCAGGGAATTTGGTGATTTTTACCTCTTTGTGTGTCATTAATGCTTTTGTTTATCCTTTTAAAATTTGTACTTTTTTGAGAAATGCATTTGTGTGTCGCAATTGGTTGCGGTTTTGCCGCAATTGTAGTTTAAATGCCGCAATTGCCAGTTGGTTCCCACAATTGATAAGTTTGCCACATGTGTGTATGTTGCACGTTGCAATTGATGTTTGTATGCCGCACTTGCTATTTGTGTTCCATAATCACCTAAAAGTACCACAGTTGTATTGCTTTATTACCAGAATTGAATTTTTAGCACTGTTTGCCTAATGTCTTTGTCGGATATCTACTTTTTCTTGCTTGTATTACTTTCCTTAATGACTGAAACTGATATTTTTTTGATTTATTTTTGTGTGCAGTTCACTATGTAGATTCTACGCTATCGAGAGTCTAGGCCGATAGGTCTTCTATACATATTTCAGCTGATAGAGAATGAGAGGTTAGTTCTTCAAGATCTTGGTTTGTACTGGCTTTGTTATATGCTCGAGATCACGACAAATAGGGGTCTGATCTATGCTCTTGTAGAGCGATGGAATTCTGAGACATGCACTTTTTGGTTACCAATTGGTGAGTGTACTATCACTTTGGAGGATGTGTATGGCATCCTCCAACTCTCAATCCAGGGCGAGCTTGTGGAGTATTCCACCCGCACTGGTGTTTTTTCATTGATTGAGCTTTCTGGATTGCCCCAGGATCAGCTCGGGCTGGCTGGTGATTATGATATTCCATGGTCTAGATTCAGCTTGGGCCTTGATAGGCTGTCCACTTTACTGGGTAGTTTGATATGTGGCATTTTATGCCCCGATCATCGACATCGTGGTTTTCTTGTCAGCTTCGGTACTGTATTACAGAGTATGGTTAGGGATTGCACCGTATTTTCTTGGGGTCCATGCATATTGGCCCACATGCATTTTCATATATTTTATGTGGCTTACCTTGATGGTAATTCGCTCGGCTACGGTGTGAGCCTACTTTAGATATGGGTATGGGAGGATATTGTTGTATGTAGGCCTGTTGGTGCCCGTGCTATTCCACCTGATAGGCCATATGTCTTCATGTATGATGGAGCCATTGTTTAGACTCATATGGGTAATTTGACATACTGGCGGTAGCAATTAGATATGATACCTTAATTTATTTGGAGGCCTTACAGAGATTTCCCTATTTGGGATGGAGAGGACATCTATCTCCCATTCTATCGTCAGCGGAGATACTTGATTGGACGCATTACTAATCATATTCATATGATAGACTTTCACAACACCGACAGGGTGTGGCGCCAGTTTGGAGAGAAGCAGGATGTTTCTGATTCTTATGTATACTTTTCTCGAAGGTCGAGGGAATCTGCTATATGGGGTGGTGTATTATCACTTGATGTTGCCCGTACTAAGTTTTTAGGCTTACTTCCTGTGGCATGGACCTAGTACTTTGCTACTATAGACGCAAGTTTGTCTTGTTTCTGATTGCTTATGTACTTCCTTTCTGTTCTCTGATACTTTAGTCATATCTCATTTTGATACTTATGTCCTTATTTGTGCTAGTACTGATATTTGAATTTTTCTTTTACAGGCACTACACCCCAGTATAATGCTCATTGATTGCAGCATCGGCCGGTTGCACTTACAGATGTCTCGTGTCCTGTTGCCAGGACTATTATGAGGAGGGCCCGATGAGTATGACATGGTAGGGGAGGTCATGATGGAGGGAGAGGTGGTGGCAGGGGAGGTAGGGATGGGAGGAGAGATAGTGGTAGGGGAGGGAGGGATGGTGGGAGAGACGGGGGATGGTGTAGGGAGATGATGGAGGTGATGATCCTGATCCTGGGGGTGCTGGTGGTGGGGTTAGGACTAGAGGTGGCCAGAGTAGGGGTTAGACTAGTGCTCCTAGAGTTGGGTTGGGTACTATTTTGGAGGATGAGGAGGCCATAGAGGAGGAGGCACCCCAGTTGGTGTGGAGAGTTTGCTGGTGGACAATGACTCTTCTGGCTCCTAGAGAGGAGGATAGAGTAGTCATTAAGGAGGTTGATATTGAGATTGGTGATATAGACGTAGAGGCTCTAGATGAGCAGAGTGCAAAGACTGGTTCCTCTAGTGATAGTGGAAGCACTAGTAGCAGCATAGGGGAGAGCTCAAAGAGTGCTGATTATTCATGGGTTGTTCGGAGGAGAGGAGGTGAGGGTTTGGGAGACAGGGCGGAGGAGGGGGACATGGATGTGGCTATGGGAGGCATGGAGGATGATCCCTTGGAGGTGGAGCGCGTCACTCAGTAGGTTCAGGTCCTTCAAGCCAGGATTTCTTTATCTGATGCACGTGCTACTGCTTTGGAGGCCTGGGTTACAGCGGCCAAGTCTAGAGAGCGGCAGGCTCGAGTTGAGGTTCGCTCTTTTATTGACAATGTACAGGATGTCTCACACCGTGAGGTTCTTGACAGGAACTATAGATCTGGGTGTGATGCTTAGAGAGAGATTGAGTATTGGAGGCATCATTATGAGGGCACAGTTCCTATAGCACAGAGGGTGCCCAGTTATACAGCTTCCTAGAGATCAAGCAAGACCCAGTGATCTCAGAGCAGTGGTGTTAGAGCTCCTAGTTTATCCCAGAGAAAAGATTCTTACATGCCACCCCCTCATCCACCTCCTAGCGAGGGTGGGGGTAGCTCATGTTGACCCTTTTTATGTATCATGTACCATTTTTATAGTGTTGTCATTGTATATACTCTGAGTACTACCATTTTTGTATCCCAACACACTGATATTTATTGATATATATGTTGATTAGCTTCTTTGATCAAACTTGCGACCGTTCATTGTACTGTAATAGTTTGATTTATATGAGATGTAGCTAGTGTTTTTGATATGGTGTGCAATGGTTTACTTTTCTATATGTATGATTCTACATGATTTAGTGGTTTAGATGATGAGATGTATATGCAATATGATTCTATTATGCAGACTCATATATTGATGATTTACTTTTCCTATGATACTGACATGTTCATGCAGGATGGTGGAAATGAAATGCATGTTTATATGAGGTGCTTATGGATGCATGTGATTTTATGATTTATCATGTATGCAACTACCATGTTTTTTATTTTCTGATGTACTTAATGGAATGAATACAATCTACTATGCACAAAATATCTGAGTAATGCATGTGTTAGTTAGAAAGAAGTTAGTTTGGATAGATGTGCTCTGAGATTGACCTAATAGAATGGAATGATAGAAAGGATGTTCTTTTTGAATTTTTAGATAGATATGATCTGATTGAAAGGATGAATGTCCCAAGTCGTTGCCCCTGTTTCCAATATTTGTCATCATTGCATCTTTTTTTTTTTTTGAAATTCTGAAGAGCGTCGAATGATCCAGATCACATACCACCTGGATACTGCCATGACCTCTTGATAGCAGAAGGAGTAGAGAGATTGAATAGAAAGAGAACCTAGTGCACCCAAATATTGACCATCTGGGTTCAACTATGTTCCCTGTTTGAAAAGAAAGAGAGCCAAAAGCACCCAGATATTGACCATCTGGATACCGCTTGTCCTCTAAATTAATCTAAAACAAAGAAACCAAGATAGAACTCCTATAATCCAGAGTCCATCTGGATAACACTATGAGCTCTTGATTTTTGAAAGGGAAAGCCAAGCAAACAAGATAGAACTCCTACGCCCCTAGAGTCTATCTGGATAGCATCATGAGCTCTTGTTTGCAACATAAAGGGAAAGACTATAGAAACAAAGATAGAAATCCAAAGCAACTCAGAGTCCATCTGAATAGTGTTGCAAGCTCTTGATTCTATAAAGCAAACAAGAAAAATAAAAGAGAAGGAATGTCCAATTCTTTCCCAGGGTTAAGCTCAGATTGTGGAACTGCGTGGCTGCCAGATAAGTGATAGCGCCTACCGCATTTATCCTAAATCATCATGGCCCTAAAATTGAAGTGAACATTCAACAAACAAAAATAAAAGATAATAATTCATGATCTATCATAGCTACTCTCCTCACATGGTGGGTCCTGGAGTAGCGTAAGAACATAACCGTGAAATATAGACTGACATCTGACTGACTTGACTGACCTAGTCAACATTTTTGGATGGTTCCTTGATGTAGTTGGATTCTCTTGATTGGCTTGACTCTTTGGATAGGCTTGATCGCCAGTTGCTTGCTGTTTGAATTGATAGATTGATAAATTTGTGTTAACAGATGAGCCCAATACTGATTTGCAAAGCTCATGATTGTGACATTGATTGACTGGGTGTGATTTCCCTTTGCTCTCTTGATAACCGAATTGGTTTTATTGCTTGGGATTTTGCAATTTTTTGAATGTTTTTGATGAAGATTGATTTTCTCTTAATATTTGAACTTTTTAGGAATTTTTCAGGACATTTAGAATTGCCCCCTAGTTTGGTGGACTAGTATTAACCATGGGTAAGTGCTTGGTGCTTAGAGGGGATTGTGCTTCTGGATCTAGCTTGGGTAGTCAGTCTTACATTTTGAAAATTTCTCAAGCTTTCAGAGTTCATTGGTGGTGAAGCTAGATTTGAACACTTGGTGCCTGTTTGCCAAGTTTTCACTAAGAGAGCGATTGTGTTTCTCTTTAATTTTTTTCTTTTTTGATTTTTTTGTTATTGCTAAGGCGCCTGATTGCCAGGTTTTCACCAAGGTAACATTTTGTATTTTCTAATTTTTTTGGTATTTTCTGGATATGTAGATAGGTTCCTTAACCATAAAGACCTGCAGGGTAGAACCTCTTGAGGTGCATGCTATTGATGTAGCTAGGGAAATGATCTCCTTCTGGTGTTGCTAGTATGAATGCCCCACTCTAAGTAGAGCTGACAATGACAAATGGTCCTAGCCAGTTAGGCTCAAACTTTCTGGGTTTGACTCGCTCTGCTTGATTCTTTTGATTTTCCATGAGAATAAGGTCTCCTACCTCAAATGTTTGTGGCTTCACCTTCTTATGATAGTTCCTTCTAAGGTGATTCTAATAGCCTTGTAAGTGGTTGAAGGAATGTTGTCTTCTTTCATCTAGTAACTCTAGTTCACTGAGCCTTGCTACTCTGTAGTCTTCATCTGTGATCAGGTTCTTCAATGATATCCTTAGGGATGGGATTTCCACTTTGAGGGGTAATACTGCCTCTGATCCATAAACTAGGGATAAAGGAGGGGCTCCTGTAGGTGTTCTCACACTAGTTTTCTATGCCCATAATGCAGGACTAAGCTATAAATGCCAGTCTCGCCCTGATTCGTTCACTATTTTATTAAAGATTTTCAAGATTGTCTTGTTTGTAGCTTCGGCTTGGCCGTTCCCTTGAGGGTAGTAAAATGAGGAGAACCCTTGTTTGATATGGAATTGTCCGCATAGCTCTTCAACATCCTTGTTCTGGAAAGGTGTACCATGATCTGTTAGGATTGTTTGAGGGATCCAGTATCGACAGATAATGTGGTTAAGTATGAACATTGCTATTTGCTTTCCAGAGATGTAAGTGAGGGGAATTGCTTCCACCCACTTGGTGAAGTACTCTATTGCAGCTATGATGTATTTGTGTCCATTTGCTAAAGAAGGTGTAGTTTTTCCCACTAGGTCAAATCCCCACATTGAAAATGGCCATGGTAATGTGATAGGATTTAGTTCCTGGGCTGGTGCATGGATGAGGTCTCCATGAATCTGACACTATCTACATCTTTGTACATGTTTGTGTACATCTATCTCTATTGTGGGCCAATAGTATCCCATGCAGATGATCTTCTTAGCTAAGATATTGCCACCTCTCTGGGTTCCACAAGTTCCTTCATGTACCTCGTACAAAGCTTTCTAGGATTCCATGGAAGTGAGACATTGTAGAAGCGTTCCATCTAGACTTCATCTCTATAAAGTAGTTGAGAGGATGGTATACCTAGAGGCTAGGTGGATGAGGGACTTTCTCTGGTTCCTAGACAAGTTGGGAGGTAAGACACTATTTTAGAGATAGTTATAGACATCCTGGTACCATGGGGATTCGGGACCAACAATGATGCATGCTGATTCTGTGATGCATGCCTGATGTGATGGCACCAAGAGTTGCTCCACTAGAAACTAGAATTTTGTTTCGTTACCTGGCATATCAATCAATGATGCTTTGGTAGCCATCATAACTACAACTTTGTTCTGTGCTTGTGGGACTTGCTTGAAGAAGATGTAATCAAACTTGGTGTGTAGTTTTTCCATCTGTGCTCTGTATGGTACAAGCTTCTCATCTTTAGTCATATAATCATTTTTGACTTGACTGACAACCAACTGCGAATCACCAAAGACTTTAAGGGTCTTGATTCTCCATTGAATTGCTATCTTTAGATTGATGACCAGTGCTTCATATTAAGCTATGTTGTTAGTGCATGGGAAGTTAAGTCTGAAATACTTTGGAATTGTATAATGATTTGGAGTGATAAGCACTATCCCTGCCCCTGCACCATGGTTCGTGCATGATCCATTAAAATAAAGTTTCCATACCTTGATTGTCGATTGTAGTGTCATAATAGATTTGTCAGGAAATTCAAAAATAATAGGCTTATGGTCCTGATGGGTGCCTCTGCTAGTTGATCCATGATCACTTGTCCTTTGATAGCCTTTCTATCCATGTCCTCAATGTCAAACTCACTCAAGATTATTGCCCACTTTTCCAATCGTCCAGTTAGCATTGCTTTGCTTAGGAGGTACTTTAAAGGATCAATATGTGTAATCAACTTTGTTTGATGACTCAACATATAATGTCTTAGATTTTGGGAAGCAAAGACAACTTCAAGGCATGAATTTTCAATTGGCGTATAGTTTAGCTCATATCCAACCAAAGTCCTACTTAGATGGTAGATAGCCCTCTCTTTACCAACATCATCATGTTGTGCCAAGAGTACACCAAATATAGATTCTGTCACTGAGATATATAGAAGCAATGGTCTACCTTGGACTGTTGGTACTAATATAGGAGACTTGAGAACGCAGTCCTTGAATATTTGAAATTCATGTTCGCATTGCTCTGTCCATATGAATTTGATGTCTGTTTGTAATAGATGTTTGAATGGGTGGCACTTGTCTGCTAGCTGAGTTATGAAGTGCCTGATTGATTGGAGCCTTCCTTGTAACCCTCTTAGTTGTCTCAGGTTCGCTGGTGGAGGCATGTCCAAGATTGCTTTGACTTTTTCTGGGTCCACTTCAATTCCTCTATGTGACACTATGAACCCCAGTAACTTTCCTGCTGTGACACCGAATGCAAATTTCTTTTGGTTTAGACAGAATTTGAATTCCTGCATTCTATCAAAGATTGGTCCCAAAACTTGTAGATGATCCTTTCAAAGTATTGACTTGGCTAGTATGTCATCCACATAGTCTTCCATTATTTTGTGGATGAGATCATGAAATATAGTTTTCATATCCCTTTGATATATCACTCTGGCATTCTTTAGACCAAGCAACATGACATTCCAACAATATGTCGCCCAAGGACATGTGAAATCTATTTTGTGTTGGTCCTCTAGTGTGATCCTTATCTGATTATATCCTGAAAAGCCATCCATGAGTGATAGCGTTTGATGTCCAGCAGTTAGATCTACTATCATACCAATGTTTGGTAAAGGAAAGTCATCCTTGGGACAAGCTATGTTGAGATCTTTGAAGTCTATGCAAATCTGTATCTGACAACTATGTTTTGTAACCGGTACCGAGTTAGATATCTAGTCTGCATATGGTATAGGTCTTATGAACTTAGCATCCAAAAGCTTTTTCAACTCTTCCTTGACTAGAAATGCAACATGGGGATGCATCTTTCTCAGCTTCTGCTTGACAGTTTTGGCATTGGGTAGCAACGGGAGATGGTGTAGTACTAGCTGTGGATCTAACCATGGCATATCCGAGTAGGACCATGCAAAATTGATCATCCTTGCCTTGAAGAAACTGATGAACTCTTTTCTCTCCTCAGGGGTGAGTGATTTTTCCAAGTATATGTTCTTTGGGTTCTTTTCATCTCCCAAATTGACTTCCTCTGTTTCTTCTGCTAATAATGCTGAATTCTCCTCTATCAAGGGGAGGAGTTCCTTCTTTCCATCTTCTAGCACCTCAGTGAGGTTTTTTCTATAAGATATGTCTTCTTTTATCTTTTTATCATTCTTTTGTTCTTTTTTCTTTTGTGGACTGGAAAGAGGAGCTTCCTCCCTGAAATATGCTACTCTATCAAGGTTAATGGAGAATCCTTCCTTGTGGTCTCTTGATGGAATGCCTTCCCTCAGTCCCATGAAATGAGCTATAGCCTCATCATTCTCGAATACATCTAAATCAGGTGGTCCTTGTTGATCCCACTCTATGAGCTCAGGGTGTACAAGACAGATACTTTAACAATTGTTTGGCTCTGGTTGACGGAAAGGAACTACAGATATAGTTCCTACAAAACTAGACTGTGATGTGGACGTACCACTTGAGGTATGATAAATGACATACTTGTCTATGCAAGGTTGTTCAGTAATGGTCAGTTGGTCAAATAGGTTGGCTAGATTTATGATAGTGTTTGACCGAGGGGAATAATCTAGGATCAACGGTTCAGATTCATGAAGGGATCTCCACTCATACTCATGGGATTTAGTCTCAATATAATGCTCGTCAGATGTCTCACTTCCTTGTTTATCATCAATTTCTATGCGGAGGTCTATTCGGGTTTGTGTGGCTCCCTCTTCGGCGAGCAACAACTATGCTAATATTTTTCTTATTAAAACATGTTCTATGTTGTGCCCTCAGTGCCTCTCTACTGTTTGTTCCTGATTAACTTGAATGTCTTGGACTACAGGACTGGTGCTTTGTTGTCCATAGCCCAACCCTCTCATGTTTCTCTAGGTTGGTGGGAGAGGCAATTCCATTATGACTTTTTGTCTTGCCCCCAGCTCGGTTGTACCATCATACCCAAATCTTTGTATCATTGTGTAACCATTACCATAGTTTGATAGGGGTAGTGGTGGTCAGATTGTCTCTAGTGGATCTTGGTATAACCAGGTATTGATGTTTTGCTCAAATGGATTTTCTTTCGCTATGTCTTCCCATCGGACAAAGTTTGTCAGTGGACATCTGAATAGAATAGGCTGTGGAGTTTCTATTGCAATGATAGGTTCTGGCATGCCATAAGTTCTTGGGCTTTGAGGCATGTGCATGATGGTAAAAGCCTCTTCATATCTGTATTCACCACATCCCTTGTCTATGATGGATATCTTGCCTACTTTCTATGTGATATCTTTAAGATTTGAATCTGAAGAGGAGGGAATACTTGCATCTTGGTTAATGACTATCTTTCCTATTGTCTGCATGACATAATTGGGATTCAAATCTGAAGAGGATGGGATGCTTTCATCTTGGTTTGATGGTACCTGGTTATCAGTACTGATTTGGACCGCATTACAATATTGAAAAGGATTGGGATCTCCCTCTATGCTGGTCTCCTCTCCCTGGTGTGGGAACTTGATGCATTGATGGAATGTCGAAGGTACAACTTGCATTTGATGTATCCACGGTCTCCCTAGTAGCATGTTGTATCCCAACTCAAGGTCTAATATTTGGAAGGGAGTGTTTTTTACCACAGGACCAATACAAACATGTAGAATGATAATACATTTAGAGGACCTTTCCTCTTCATCATAAGCTCTGATGTTTATCCTCCTTGCGACATCAATGCTTTATTCTAAATATCCCAATTGCTTGATTAACTCTAGAATACAAATGTTTAACCAATCTACGCCATCAACAAGGACCCTACGAATAGCGCTTTTATGGACCTGGACAAGTAAGTGCAAAGGATCATTATGCGGGGGTTTATGTGGTGGCACATCACAGTCTGTGAATATGGTATTTTTGTTAGAAGCTATATGGTTGACCATCATTTGGAAGCTCTTGGGTGTTATGTCCCTTGGGACAGCTACATTCTGAAGGGCTTGGTCAAGTGCCAGTTTATGCTATGGAGATATGCGTAATATGTCAAACATGGAGATCTGGGTAGGTGTGTGCTTTAGTTGGTCCACTATGCTTGTATGTGGATCTGAGTTTGCTATAGGATTGGCCGGTATAGTAGATGAGGATGGTACTCATTGCAAGATGACTCTGGTGCGATGCGTTGTTACAACACATTTGTTACCTTGGTCTTTGATGGTGATCGTAGCCACATGGCTATCTGAAGGATTGAGGCAATTGATAACATTATCACTATTGGCATATCTATAGTTGACTTGTTTTCCTTGTCCACCAGACTCAGAGGCTTTTCCCTTGTTGTGATCACAAAAGGTATCATTAAAAATAGTGTGGTCAGTTGTTCCTTTGGTTTGGGTATTCGTCACATCGATGACCCCTGTGTCAATAAGATCTTGGATAGCGTGTTTCAATCGGTAATAGTTAGCCATTTTGTTCCCTTTCACCGGATGAAACTCGTAAAAATCTTTGTCATTATACCACCTCAATTTTTTTTCATCTTGTTCAAAGTCCCTGATTTCTGGGAGAGTGATAGTGTTTGATTGTATCAACTTGCACAAAGCTGATTCTATCGGCTCTCCTAATGGTGTGAAATATCATTGCTGGAATTGAAACCCTAGTCTGTGTTGATTTTGTTGTTGACTGTTTGACACAGTGGTGACTTATACAGGGGGAGGTTGGTTTTGGGTGTATGCTTGTTAATTGGGCCCTGTGGGTTTTTGGTTGGCCACAGGTGCGCCTTGCAGTGATACCTTGGGTTGTGCATAGTTGACTGTCTTCACATCAATGACACGATCACTAGTGACATTTTTGTTTTTGTTCCACCACTTAGCTTTGTTCATTGCATTTTTGTTTATATTTGTTTGTGTGGGATCTAAAAGGATTCCTTGTTTGACTAAGTTCTTCTCACAATGAAGTCCTCTTTTGATGAGTTGTGTGAAGTTCAGAGCTAACTTTAACACTGTTGTGAATGACATGTCTGGAATTAGATTGTCAACAAACATGACTATTAAGTATTGTTCGGGCACATCATATGTTATGCGGTTTTCCGTATTCCTCCATCTCTGTAGGAAATTCACAAAAGACTCTCGATCCTTCTATTTGATATCACAAAGGTCCTTGATGTTGACCTTGTGCTCTATGTTATGATGGAAGTGAGCTATGAAATTTTTAGCTAGTTCACCCCAAGACTGAATGCCATGAGGTAGATGCGAGAACCATTCCATTTCTGGTCTAGCCAAGCTTTGTGGGAACAGTCACATTAAATATGTCTCATTATGTGTGAATTTGATGCAACTAGAAAAAAACTCTTGGATATGTTCAATAGGGTTGGTATTGCCCCTATATTTGTCAAATTTGAGTACCGAGAAGTGAGTTGGGAACAGAGACATTTGTAGAGAATGATCAAAGGTGTATGGGTATAAAACCTCTGCGGTGTAGGATTTGGTTTGCCCCTGATTCTACATATCCATCATTTTGGTTTGAAGGGTTTGAATTTGTTGCATCAACATGTCCATTTGATTCTGAGGCTGATGTGTAACAATGTTCCTCTGTGCTGTAGTGGGTATGAGGCTGTGCCTCTATGTCCCTTGAGTAGGAACATAGGATTTCATCCTAGGGGCTTGATATTGATTTCCCACATAGTGATTTGTAAATGGGGGCACATAGGTAGCCCATGGTGACTTTTGATGTGTTTGTTGTTGTGATTGAAACTGGGGTTGAAACTCCTGGGGTAGATATTGTTGCTGTTGAGGTTGGGGTTGAAACTGGGATTGTTGTTGTGAGGGTTGGATTTGAGGCAACTGAAGTTGGGGTTGTTTTTGCATGGTTTGGAACTAAGGAAACTGAAGCTGGGGTTTCTATTGTGGGGTTTGGAATTGAGGAAACTGAAGCTGGGGTTGCTTTTGCGGAGGTTGGATTGATGTCAGAATGGGAAAAGATGTAGCCTTGGGCGGGCCTTGACTGTAAGTCATTCCAGCAGAGATGGATCCCTATGGGCATGAGGTGTTGATCCCTAAACTAGTGTGAATTTATTGCAGTAGTGGCATTGTATCAAAAAAATTTTGTGTTTGGTTGGATGGAAGGCATAGCATGAGAGCTTGAATGTCCTAGCCATGAGACCAAAGGTGGAGGCATACTAGTGACCATGGGTGAACTTAGTTGTGAGCCTATCATGCCTTGAGTGGAAGATGTGCTGGCTTGGGTCGGGTCATTGGTTTGACTGGATATATTCTATGTCAATGTACAAGAAATACCAATGGTGGAATGATTGGAGACACAACAGGTAGTATCTGAGGAGGTTGAGTAGTGTTTCAACCCGCGAGAAGGTTTTCGGGCCATATATTCGATACACTAAATTTAGCGAGGAGTTTGACTCCCTTCTTTATTAGCATGGCCAAGTAACATTCAGGGTTCCTCTCTATAACAGCGTCAACTAATTTTGTGGAATAAGCATCTTGCTCCACATCTTCAAGTTCTTCTTTTATGATATCTTTGAAAAAGGCTGCCCCATGGGGTTTTTCAATGAATAGTGAAGAACTGGTATTCATGAAAGGATCATTCTTTTGCTCTGTTTCCCGAGTGAGGAATCGATTGATATATGACTCATCAGGTTGAGTTCTAGCCTTAGACCTTGTGTTAGGGCCTCCATGAGGTGTTTGAGACATAGTGCTGTCCAGGTTTTGTAACTAAAACAAGTGATATAAAGCAAACAAGAAAGAAGATCCTTTCTGAGGAAGTTCGAGTTATGTTTTGGACAAGGGTAATTCTAATGATAGATTTTGATATAACTTGATCTCAAAGTGGTGATGAAAAAAGATAAGATTTGCCAACCTTTTCCTTGGACAAAGTCCTTTGATAAAGATGATGATGTTTGATATGATGAGATCAAGGTATTTTGAGTCTAAGCTTTCAAACTAACAATGTTTTTGACAATAATCGTGCTTTTATAGAGAAGGGATAATCTTTAATGTTTTGAGATTCACACAATGTTCTTCATGTTTTCCTGGGATAGACACTAGTTCTGGACACCAAATGAAGATTTCTTTCAAGGTTTTTAGGTCAAAACCAGAATAATGTATCTCTGGTCAATTGCGGTACAACTTCACCGATTACGGTAAAGTGAATGGTCGATTGCGGCAGTTTATCACCAATTGCGGTAATAAACACTATGATTGCAGCAATAAACAAGTTAATTACGATAGACTTCCTTCAATTGCAGCATAATGCGGGCAATTGCGGTAAAAGAGGAACAGTCTAAAAAAGACTAGAGGATAAGTGTCACTGCTTGACAATTTTGGAATTTTTTGGAACAATGCTTCAGATTCGCAAGATAGTTGATGTTGAAAACCCTAGAATTTAACACGTTTGACTCATTTTTGAAAGTTTGGATGTTTTGTTTTGTGTTTTTAGAAACTGATCAAAGAAACAAGCACAATAGGCATTATGTTTTTGAAGAATGAAGACTGACACTGTGTATGTTCTACAACTTTTTCAAGTTGCAAGGTTATCACGAGGTCTCAACAATGAACAATCAGATTTAATCTAGGTCAATGGCTTCATAATACAATGTTATAGGCCCAATGCTTGAATGTTCGTTAGCTCACAAAATAATTATCTAGCTACTAGGACACGAAGGTCCATGATGTAGGTGCCCTTATTTTTGCCATTTCCAAGTATTGTTTCCGTGAAGTGAAGATCTCTTTCACTACACAAATATTGTCAGACACATGTGTTGGGAATCTTGGGGGGAAATTATGCAACCCCTTGCACTATAATAAGGTACCTGTTCAGAGGTAAAACAGGTTGGCCTCTAATTTAATCAAGGTTTTAGTAAGGGTCTGTGGTGTATCTCGAATCAGTTTGTACATGCGTGACTCACTTAAGAGCCTATTTGATCGCGCTGGCTCCTTAGAGATATTCACTTGATCCAGACTATCACCAACATGCCTCACCTGAGCTTGGCTGGATAAGATAGAACTTTGGGTCGCACCTTGTTTATATACTGATGGGAAGGATTACCGGTTTAAGGTCATTCTCCGAGGAAGAAGCACATTCCCCGGACAAGCCTTTCTAAAAAGTGTAAAGGTTTGTAATCTAACAGTTTGTGCAAGTGCACCCAAAACTCAAGACACACAGCAAATTGATTAAGCTCCAAAGTTTGAAATGTGAACTAAGCTACACCACCATACAAGCACCAATGTTCAATTTTAAGAGAAAAAAGTAGGTGTTGATTGCTTGTTCAGTTTTAATGCACCAATTTGAGAGATTTTTTTGTCTTTGTTCAATTTTGGTTCCCACGTCAATTTTAAGCCCAAATCCAAAATGTGAGATGTGGAATGTTTGGCAAGCACTGTTCTTTTTAAACCCAAATTGACAAATGAATTCCTTTTAGTTTTCTTTGTTTAGACAGGTTAGTATCGGAAAGGATTCTTGCAAAATGAGAGTATATGTAACTTTGAAACAATGAATGATGCTTACCAACAACTTACCTTTCTCTGTTCTTGGTGATTCATCCAGTCCTGCATAGAAAACCAGAAAATGTCAGTTTAGAAATGAATGGATAGAATATTTGGTTCTGATGTGCAATATTTCTTGTGATTACGGAAAATTACTGGCAAGTGTGGTAAATATCTGGTGATTGCAGCAAAGCACTGTCAACTACAGAGAAGTTCTGTTGATTGCGGCATGGATCGGGCAATTACGGAAAAATAATGACGATGGCGGCATGGATCAGGTAGTTGTGGTAAAGTACCAGGAGAAATAAGACAAAAAATGATAGAATAATACTGCGAAAGCTTGCAATCAATTGCGATATTAAACCAGTCGATTGTGACACAGTTTTGTCAATTGTGGTAAAATATGAAATAACACAAATATGAAAAAAAAAAGATAGAATTTTAGATTTGCGACCGTACGGCCATGGTTGATCAATCTCATTTATCGTCTGCAAGAGATATTTGGGCTATTTGATTCACTTCAGGTTCACCAAAATGTACACCTCCTTCGATTGTGATCCGTGGATTCCCAAGATTTCCAAAGGCAAGGGTTAGTAGAAAAGGTTTTACAAATGATATAAACCAAGTACACAATAACTACTAAAATGAATAACAATGAAACATAATCAATAAAATGTACAAGCACAAAAATAAAAATAAATAAATGCAAACACCACGATGCTTGAAGCTTCTATTGTTTCTCTCTACTCCTTCTGAAACATTGTTCTTAATGCTCAGTATTGGTGGGGCAACGTCTATGACTTGAGAAGTGTCGAGAATTTGCTAATTGAAATGGGTGTGTGATCGCAAGATGGCTTGAATGCTAGAACCAAACTGACATAATAATGGCACATGAGAGCTTGAAATCCTAGATCCTTCAAATGGTTATGAAGGGTTTATTATATAGGAATTGGTGATGATATGAACGGTTGAGATCAATCCCAGAGATAGGGAGATGAAAGGTTGAGATTAAAAGGAACTGGAGAAGCCATCAGTAAACTCCACCTCTTTAATTGGTAAAGAGGAGACAGAGTTTGGTTGACTGAAGAGCTAATATTGAGTTACCTTTTTGAACTGAAGAGGTGGGTGAAGTTACCCATGTGGACTGGAGAGATGGGTGGAGTAACACATGTGAGCTGATTGGAGTTATCTCTTTGAAGATAAATGAATATTTAATTCATTTATTTAATTAAAGTTTTTAACATGTGAGATAATTGAATTCTTTTTGATTTAGAATTGCTTTACTGAATGAAATTAAATTAATTTAATTGGAAGAATTTAATTAGTAAGTTTAAATATTTGAATTTAAACTATAGGAAATTGAATTTAATTAATCAATTAATGGTAATTAATCAATTAAGGATAATTAATTAAATAAAATTAATTATTTAATTAATTTTGGGGATTTGATTAGGTGATTTGGGGAATTAATTTAGAGGAAAATAGATGATTAATTAATGACTAAAAAACCATTAATTAATAGAAGAAAATTAACATTTTTAATGTAAAGTCACAAGCCTCTCCATTTTCGGGTGTCTACAGCCATAAACATGAATTCAATGTATTGATTTTCATAATCAAGTAGAGTTAAGTTTATTTTTTCTTTCATATGCGCAATTATTTCATTATTATTTTGCAATTAGGCCTTCAAATAAATCAATAGGAACTTCTTTAACATCATCATTTGATGTGTATATATTCTATTTTGGTTTATATTTTGTATTATCAATTCACTTTTTCTCATTTTCGCATGGTTAAATTCTATTGATTAAGGCATTGGTCAATTGGTCCATCATTTGAGAAATAATACCCAATTGAAATATATCTGAACTTATTTTCATTTATATGTGCATTTCATAACACCTTTAAGGTGATAAGTTTTGTTTGTAAAACTGTCTCTGAAGTTGAATGCAAGACTGAAATAATACTGACTCTATTGCCCATATTCAGATAAAGCACTGATCTTTCTTGTTTATTGTATTATGGTATAAAGTTTCATTGTTGAAATTTTTGAAATACTATATTCATTTACTTTATCCAGTTTATATCTTATATCTATCAAGCATTCTTTAAATTTCTTGCAACATTACATTTAAATATTTAAATAATACATTGTTTTCAGTTTTGTGATATTAATAGTAATTTTCCATACTTTGAGAGATAGAAGTTTGAGTTATAAGTTATCTGCTCTAAAAATCTCTTAAAAGACTTGAAAGATAATTTTAAGGTATAGGTCAACCAACCTTGGTTCTGCAGAGCCAGAATTGCAGAAGGTTGATATTTTGACTAAGTTGAAACCTTGTTTGTTGGAAAATCACTTGTTTTTATCATCATTGGATAAGCAAAATCCATAGGAAATCCAATCTGTCAATTTGAGCACCAACAGATTGGCGACTCTACTGGGGAACGAGTTGCAAGTAAACTTTACAAGTTTTACTTTTTAGAGCAGCATAAAGATTCATTTAATTAAGACATTGTGGTAAGTTGCATAATTCAGATTTTGTTAAGAATTGATATTTTATTTCAGATTTTAATCTTTTCTTCTTTATTAAAATATCTTAATAATTGTCATTACTCAGATTTTGAAATTTTTTTGATTTTACATTGTCAAGCATAAATAAGTGAATATATGAGTAATATCATTAAAAGCTTTTAAATATGATATAATAGAGCTTCTAATTCCTATTAAAGTTTTCATTGTTTAATAATTATATATTTAAAAGAGCTTCTATTCACATTTTTGTAGTGTATACTCTACTGAGGAAGAACCCAAATCAATTATTTTCATTTCCTTCTAAGAAGAGGGTGGCGACTCTACGAATTTAAACAAGTGATAAATTTGGTCACATAACTTTGTTATTAACAATTTTCATGTGGCGAAGAAGATCCTTACATCCAGATCAACTTGAATTAGACTTGAGGCTAAGGAAAGGTAGGAATTCAAGTGTAAAGATGCCTTATGTACCTTGTATGATATGTCCTGATAGGGATGATCAAGAGTATGCTTGTGAAGAATTCCCTAATTCAAGCCATCATAGTCATGAGAGCAGTGATGAAAATTGTAATCCTTTTTTCCGAGGTAATAGAGGAGGGCATGAGACTCGACATGATCCAAATCAGGAAATGACTGAAAAGGAGAAAACAATTAACAAATGGGATGATTTATTTAGTGAGATTGCCGATGCAGGATAAAAAAATGAAGAAATGGTTCAACCTCTTAAGAGGCAACCAGAAGATATACTAAGAAAAATAGGAATAATAAGAAGTAAAATTAGATCACCAAGAGATAAAGAAACTCCTAAGGATGATATAAATATCATTTACAATCCTCCTCATAGGAAGAACAATGGGCATGTATTTAAAAATGATCATACCAACCCCTTATTTGAACCAGACAATAGAAGAAGACTTGAGAAAGACAACAATGATTGGGAAAGAAGAGATCAGCAGGGACAATGGAACAATGGAGAATATTACAACCACAACAATGGAGTGGATCCTAACACATCTGACCAACATGAATAGTATAGACATCAAACTAATGGAAGGATGTATAGTGGATATCAAAATAATAGGGATCAGAATTATGGCCCAAGGTATTATAACACCAATTCAAATTTTGAGCCAAGAAACAATCAAAGGTTTCATAATGCATATAGGAAGAATCAAAGACATGGAACCATAAATCGAAATAGAAATAATTTTAGAGCCCCAATGGTTTCAAACAGATATTGACAATTAGATTTTTATGGCGTAAGGGGATGTCCTAAGGACATAACGAATGAAATAAGGAGTGTAATTCCAAAATTTTTAGGGAATGGGTTAGAATCAGCTGAAGTACACTGTATAAATTTAAAAAATGTTATCCAATAATTTAATGAATTAAATTATGATGTATACATGAAAATATTTTCTCAATCCCTCATAGAAGATGCAGAAAAATGGTTCAAAAGTCTGCCAGATAGATCCATATCTAGTTGGGATGAAATTGTAAATCAATTCATCGAACAGTTCGGTGATCACAATATACTTATTTTTCTTTACATGAGTTGACAAGTATGAAGAAAAATCAGAATGAATCCATAGCTGAATTCAATAAAAGATTCAATAAACTTATAAATAGGACTCCAAGAGATGTTCAACCCATTGATTCAATTTTGATTAATTTGTATATTGGTGGCTTTGATAGCAAGACAAATTATGAAATCAGATCTCATAAACCTGTTACTTTAGCACATTCTCTCAAGATTTCTATAACTATTGAAAATGATAGGAAGGCATTTGGTATAGTCACTAAGAGTGAGGACACTCGGTTGTTCAATCCAAAAGAGCCTAAGCAACACAAGGACTAAGATAGAATAGAAAAAACTTATGAGTATGGTAATAGGCATCCAAGTGAATAATGGAAGAGACAATTTTAAGTACAACGAGAATAATCGGGTACCATACAAAATTGATAGATATAAATTGCAAGATATGCCTTATAACATAGAATGGAAGGATGGGAAACTAGTGATCAAGGAATTACACACACCTGATCCATTTAGGAAGAACAACCATTTTGTGGAAAATTATTCTTGGTGTGAAGCTTGTAAAATGCCACATTCTTATGAACATTGTGTTGTTGCCCAAAGATGGAATAAGATGGAGATCATAATGATGATCAGAAGCCCATAGTAAATAACTTATCAACAAATCCTATGTGGGGATATGATGATTACAACTCTTTAGATGAATACTACTGAAAGGATGACCTAAATAGAGTATACCAATATGGGGACTATCAGGATGGCCCTCCAAAATTAAGAGAATTAATAGAGGAGGAAAATAAAGCATACAAAATAGCCACAGTAGAAGAAGCAATAAGTAATTACAAGTTAAGGAATAGAACAGTAAATGAAAAAAGGGGAAAACCTGACCAGGGAACTGATCCATGGAGGTTGAAGCACAAAAACACTATTCAAGACAAACAAGTAGAACCCCAGGACTTTCCAACAATGGTAAGAGAAAAGGTGGTTATTAAATCTCTTCCCAATGAATGTTATTTCATGTCTAATAAATTATCTCAAGTTAAAATATTTGTTCCTTTTCTTGAAATAGTTAAAATACCTGAATGTAAAAGTGAAGCTTTGAAAATATGGTCTAATGTAGTTAATAAGGAAGATCTTAACCAAGAAGTGAAGGATCCTCCAGCTATTTATTTAGGAACTACTTCAAGCAAAAATGGAAATCAAATTGATCCTTTTTATCTTACTCTATTGATAAATAATAGATTGGGAAAAAATTGCATGATACACTCTGGTGCAACAGTGAATATTATGCCTAATGATGTAATGAAACAATTAGGAATGAATATTGATATCAAATTTTGTAGATGCTATGCTATGGATAATAGATCTATTCCTGTTGTAGGTATAATGAAAAATGTTGAATTTAAATTTCCTACATGTCTTGAAATGTCTTATAAAATGGATATTATTGTGGTTGAAGTTCCTGCCAATTATGGAATGCTTTTATCAAGACAATGGTCTAGCTTAGTAGGAGGTAGTATTCAATTAGATTTTTTTTATGCTTCTATTCTAGTAAATGGCAGGCATGTAAGAATTGATAGGGAGGATATAAGTCCATACATTATTAAGGAAGTGGATCCAAGCTTAGTTACAAATTTCTATCATTCTGATATGGATAGCTTTCAAGTAAGCATTTCAAAAAATGCAATGCATAATACTGAACCTATTGAATTACATGTTGAAGCAAATAATGATATGATTTATAAAATATATTTTGATGGTGCTTGCTGCAAAGATGGTAATGGAGCTGGTGTCATTTTCTTTCCCCCTAATAAGAAAACATTTACATATTCCTTCTTAGTAGATTTTGAATGCACTAATAATGTTGCAGAATATGAAGCTTTACTTCTTGGTCTAAAGATAGGTAGAAAGCATGGAATAAAATGTTAGAATGTTTTTGGTGATTCTGAATTGATTATTTCTCAATTTAAAAGTAAATTTGTTGCTAAGCATCCTCATATTAAAAGATATAGAAATGAAGTATGGGATTCTATGGAATGTTTTGATTCTTTTTCTATTAATTGGATAGATAGATTAGAAAATATCCTTGCAGATTTTATGGCTAACTTGGCATTAAAGCATAATGAAATCCCTTGTGAAGACATAGTTCAAGTTGAAGTTAAATATAGGCCTGCTATACCTGATAATGTCAACAATTGGCAAATCTTTGAAGATGATACAGATATAATCAATTTTTTAGCATGTGAACAAGAATACGAAGATCAATTAATAGAATTGAATGCTCATGTTGAAATAGAAAATGGGAAATAAGTATTGTTTGGAAAGGAAGTCATTTAGTTAAAAACCAATAAGGTTCCAAAAGGTCTTGTAGAAATGGAGAGATTGTTTGATTATAAGGATTCAAAGGTGGAAAAGAAAAACACTAATGTCACAATGGATGAGATAGAAAGGATAAACTTGGGAAGTGAAGAGACTCCAAAAGAAGTATTTGTGGGTAAAAGCTTAACTCCCAAGATCAGAACATATATCATCTGATTATTGAGAAAATATAGGCATGTATTTGCTTGGTCCTATGATGATCTCAAAGCTTACCAAGAGGATCTTTTTCAACATGAGATACCTTTGAAGCCTAATGCTAAACCATTTAGACAAAGGAAAAGACCTATAAACCCCACTTTATCCCCTAAAATGAAAGATGAGCTAATCAAGATGAGGGATTCCAGTATAATAAAGCCAATTAGACACTCAACATGGGTTTCAAATTTGATCCCTGTCAGGAAGAAGAATGGTGATATTAGACTTTGTGTGGATTTCAGAAATCTAAATGTATCATCAGTAAAGGACAACTATGCATTACCTAACATGGAAGCATTATTACAGAAGGTCATGGAAAATGAATTATTATCAATGATGGATGGTTTCTCAGAGTATAACTAGGTGAAAGTTAAAGAAGAGGAACAATATAAAATATCTTTTACTACACCTTGGGGTACTTATGTATATGCTAGAATGCCTTTTGGACTCACTAATACAGGAGCTACCTTCCAAAGAGATATGGATGTAGCCTTCAAGGACTTCATTGATGTGATTATGGTGGTATATTAGGATGACCTAACTGCTTACTCCAAAAGGGTAGAAGATCATTGTGGACACTTGGAACAAATGTTTCAAAGAGCCCTTGAATACGAGATATCCTTGAACCCAAATAAATGCCATTTTGCAGTAAGTGAAGGAAAGTTATTAAGACATATAGTATCCAAGAATGGGGTGAGAATAGACCCAGAAATGATTGTAGCAATTGATAAAATTGAAGTTCCTAAGAGTGTTAAAAATATTCAACCCTTTTTTGGACAAATCAACTTTGTAAGGAGATTTGTCCCAAACTTCTCAGAAATAATTAAACCCATTTCTATAATGTTGAAGAAGGGTGTAGACATAAAGTGGACAAATGAATCTTTGGAGGAATTTGTAAAGATTAAAAATGAAATTAAGAAGTCCCTGTCCTCAAATCCCTCGATTATGCTAAGCCATTTCAATTATTTTCTTTTGCATCATATCATACCATTGTTGATGTCTTACTACAAAAGAATGATAAAGGATACAAACAACCAATAGAATTCTTCAGTAAAACCCTTCCAGCTTCTGAATTAAACTATAATATCAATGAGAAACAAGCTTATGCACTTGTAAAGACATTAAAATCCTTTAGGCCTTATTTGGTTGGTGCAAAAGTGTTAACCTATGTTCCCAATGCAGCAATAAAGGATATATTCAGACAATCAGAAGTCATTGGGAGAAGATGCAGATGGGTAAATCAGATTCAGGAATATGACATAGAGATCCAAATCACTAAGATTAGTAGAGGAAAAGGATTAGAAAAGTTGATGGAAGAGTCAAATATGGATGCATTACAGGTGAATCAAATTGATCTAAGTGAAACTCATACAAGTATTGAAAGATTCACCCGGTACACTAACACGGTATATTTTTTGAAATACATGAAGTGTTGTGAGAACCTTATAGATAGTCAGAAGAGGACAATAAAATTACAAGCATCTAAATATATATTGATGCAAGGAGACCTATATTGGAAAAACAGGGATGGTGTACTTCTCTTTTGTTTAGATACATACCAAGCTAAAGTAATGCTAAAAGAATGCGGGATACTATTGGCCTTGCATATTTAAAGATTGCCATGAATATGTTCAGAGATGTGAAGCACATCAAATATTTTCAGGAAAGCTCAAATATAATGGTGCATTACCCCTCAATCCCATGTTTACTGAAGAACCATTCCAAATTTGGGGAATAGATTTCATAGGTGAAATAACTGATACATCCAGTGGTGGGCATAAGTTGATTTTGGTATCCACTGATTAATTCACTAAATGGGTGGAATCCATATCAACTAGACATGCTACTAGTAAGGTGGTAATCAAATTTTTGACTGAAAAGATATTGACAAGATTTGGTGTTCCTCAGAAGATTGTTTTTGATAATGCTGTGTGTTTCAGATCTATAGAATTTGTTAAATTTCATGACAAGTATGGAATAAAGATCTCCTTTTCATCCCCTTATCACCCTCAAGGGAATGGCCAAGAAGAATCTAGCAACAAAAATATAATGAAAATTATCAAAAGGATGTTAGATAATAACAAAAGAGCATGGGATTCAAAATTACCTCTTGCACTTTGGGCATACAGAATTATAGTTAAAAAGTGTATTGGATATACCCTATATGATCTTTTTTATGGAAATAAAGCTCACCACTGGATAATTTATTACCGGTATACAACTTTATGAATGAAGAAAAATATGAAGAAGTTGATTTCATGGAAGACAGACTACAATAACTTGCATAATTGGATGAGATAAGGAATAGAGCTCATGAGAGAAATCAAGAATTGCAACATAAAGTAAATGATTTATTTGATAAGAAAACTATAGAAAGGAAATTTTAGGAAGGAGACTTAGTTCTGAGATGGAAAGCGAAAGATCAAGACAAAGCCAAACATGGAAATTTTGATGCTTTATAGATAGGTCCTTTGTTATTATTGGTAAAGGAGGTGAGAATTCTTACATTTTACAGGATTTGGAAGGTTACAGTCATGAATTTCCTGTGCATGGTCAGTACCTTAAACCATTTTTCATTAAAGATGACAATAGGAAAGTGTAGTTTCTTCTTTATATCTGCAACATCTATTATCCTTGTGTTTTCTAATCGTCTTCTTTCCAGAGATAGCTTGGATCTTATTGTGTTTAGGTATAAACACATGTCCCCAGAAAGAGCCACTGGTGAAACCCACGTCAACAAAGAAATTTCTATCCATGTTTATTCAAGGAAGTAAACCTTTACATATATTTACTTATCTTTTATAGTTTGTTTTATTGTCTAGCATCTTTGTCTTAATGACGTATCATTATACTCCTTTTCCTTCATGTTCCTATTTCTCATGGATTAATGTTTTAGGACTTTCCTTATATTGTTTTCCTTGAATCATTTTCTTGAAGCTTCTTTTCACTAAGATGAAACTAGGATTTTTGTATCTTTCCTTTCTTAAGGACAAAGAATAATTACAATTGATCTTGAAAGTGATTTTGAATAGGTTTAGAGTTTTATGTGATACTTTCATGTAAATCATAATGCACTTAAAGGATTCCACATATCTTATTGTTACCTCAAAATCATTAATTCATCTTGGCAGTAAAAACAATTAGAACATAATCAAAATCTCAGAGATAATATTTTGCAAACTGAGGATTGTAACTTTGATTTAATGATGCCTTCAAATGTTCTAACAAATAGATTCTACAAAAGACTTATTTCTAATATGCCTATTTGAAGTTTTTAATTTCACGCCATTAATTATAAATAAAGGCAAAATAATGATAATGGTATGTTATTTCTTTCATATAATACTCTTTTATTTGATCATTGATGGAAACAAAGGTTTTTAAAGGAAATAAAAAGAGTTAATTATAAGAGACCAATGTGGATAAATGTTGAATTACAGAAATAGGAAAGACTAATTAATAAAAGTTAATCCTTATGTAATCCATAACTAAGAAATTGCATTTTAGATTCGGTTCAATTCTATTCCTTAATGCTTAATTATTACTAAATGAATCTCATATTATCTTTATGGTTTTTATCTATTTAAAAAGAATCAATGTTTAAACTTTTTCAAATTTGCTTACTATGTAAGCATTGCAAAGAATGTGAAATGTTTCATTGACGGGAAAACACAAACACTTTTACTATATATATTTATTTAATTATTATGTGGTATTATTACTATTGTATTTTTGTGTTTGATAATTTGATTTTATATGCAGAAAAACAAGGTGGCAAATACAAACGATCGAATGGATGGGAGTTTCAATGTCGAAGATGAATGAGCAAATGCAGACACAGTGAAAAGGTGGGTCACAGAGATGAAGATCTACACCATGGCTGCAGTCGGCGGGAGATGAACAACTGGGTCTCAGATACCATGCACATCAATACTTACATCACCATTCTTACAGTCATTAAAGTGAAAAATGGTTATTAACTATATTTGCAGTGGCTAGTGGAAAGAATTTTCCGTCTACAGGTGATACACATTATTAACAACATTAGTTTCAAAGATCAGCGGTACCAATCTATGCTTGGATTGGAGTACAACAACATCAATATAATTCCAACATACATATAGAGTGGTGAAAATCATTCCTAGCAATCATAAGATTGGTGAGATCTTCTGAATTCGGTGCCACAACGACAGTCTCATATTCCATCCAATAGCATCAACATAGGAATTATATATTCAATATTTAATGGAATAAGGAGATTCATTACAGATTTTTGTGGAATTCAAGGGAGACAAACCATTGTGGTATTGAAGACCGTAATAGACCACCAAATAATAGAGAGATCCCTTTATGAAGCATCATGGGAAGCAATACTCTCACCACAGACAACACGATGATATAAAATAGAAATCAAATCTGAAACAAAGACTTAAGAATATTGTATCTGTAAAGGAATAAGAGAGTATTCAATAAATCTTTGTACTAATTAGATGAATAATCAACGCCATCATACAATCGTTAAGAGGTGACAAAGATCAAAGATGGTGAACATGGATTTATAGAGGATTCATACTTCTCAATGTTGGGACAAATGGTCACGTGCAAGCATGATAAACATGGGTTGCCAAGGAATAATGAAATGCCATAGCTGTTGTCGATAAAGACCTTATTTAGTGACTGTGCACCAACATAATACATTGTTAAAGCCATCGACTTCAATGTACCAGATATTAGGAATGTGGCTGTGGATATATATATATATATATATATATATATATATATAGACCTATTAGTTTAAAGTTGGGCAAGTTATGTGCAACCGAATCGGTTGATAATTATTATTGATAAAGGATAACTAGTTATCCAATTGTTGTAATGTTTTAAGTAGTCGGTTATAAGTTAGGTTTTGTTAGGAAAGGGTGTGATGATCCAATGCACCTCTTGAGTTTCATATGCATATGGATACAAAAATTTACACAAAGACACGATCGATTGGATAATAGTGGAATGGGAATAGTTGCATCAAATGTTGCAAACATGAATTTAATGTACCAGTTTTCATAATCAAGTAGAGATAAGTTTGTGTTTTCTTTCATATGTGGAATTATTTCATTATTGTTTTACAATTATTCCTTCAGATAAATCAATAAGAACTTCTTCAAAGTGATCGTTTGATGTGTATATATTCTATTTTGGTTTATATTTTGTATTACCAATTGGATTTTTCTCATTTTTGCATGCTTAAATTCTATTGATTAAGGCCTTGGTCAATCGGTCTATCATTTGAGAAATAATACCCAATTGAAATATATCTGAACTTATTTTAGTTTATATGTGCATTTCATAACACCTTTAAGGTGATAAGTTTTGTTTGCAAAACTGTCTTTGAAGTTGAACGCAAGATTGAAATAATACAGATTCTATTGACTATAGTCGGATAAAGCACTGATCTTTCTTGGTTATTGTATTATGGTATAAACTTTCATTGTTTAAAGTTTTGAAATACTATATTCATTCACTTTATCCAGTTTATATCTTAAAGCTATCAAGGATTCTTTAAATTTCTTGCAACATTACATTTAAATATTTAAATAATACATTGTATTTATTTTTGTGATATTAATAGTACTTTTCCATACTTTGAAAGATAAAATTTTGAATTATAAGTTATCTATTCTAAAAATCCCTCAAAAGACTTGAAAGATAATTTTAGTGTATAGGCCCACCAGCCTTGGTTCTGCAGAGCCAGAATTGCAAAAGGTTGATATCTGGACTAAGTTGAAACCTTGTTTGTTGGAAAATCACTTGTTTTTGTCATCATTGGATAAGAAAAATCCATAGGAAATCCAATCTGTCAATTTGAGCACCAACACGCACATAAGTTAAAATAGAGGAAAATGTAATCACATAAAAATGGTCATCTAAACCTTAGACCCCCAATCACAACAATTAATCAAGAAACCCTAATCTTGAAAAACCCTAAGTCCTAAATCAAATAGGCAATTCCTCAATCTATCAAATTCAAACTGATCTAACCTAAATCCTAGGTCCTAATCGATCATCTTACTTGATTAATTAATTAATTTCTCAAAATGCAATACATTCACAAATAAACTTTATGTTAATTATTTAATTGATATTTCTGATATATTAAATAAATAAAACTACAGATTTGTCAATTAAATAAAAAAAGGAATTAAATTAATTAATAAAAACAAAATGTGGATTTAAAATCAATTAAATCGTTAAAAATGCATATGAAATCATCAAATCCAGTCAATTAATTATCAAATTGGAAACAATCCAGTTCCACTCAGTTAACTTATTGTCCACTATTTATCATTTTGGAAACAGAGTTGCTAATTGAAAATGATTTTGGAAGTTTCCAAAAAGACTGAATCTTTCGACCAATCAAATTACTTGCACATGAATTTTGCTTCCTCAAATTGAATTTGAGCCACCCATTTCCTCTAATCTCAATTGTCGATTTGACACAGATTTCTATAAAATAGAAACTCTTTTCCTTCACAAGGATCTCAGTTTTTAGTTTTTATCTACTTATTGAGCCCCCACTCCTAGAGTAAGCTATAAACTTTAGGATCTATCTTCCTGCATATTTTATTGAGTAATTTGCATATCACCGACTAGTAGAGATTATAAAATATGTTTGAAGAAAAGTGAGGTTTAGAGGAAGAATAAGGAAAATTAATGAGCTTAATTGAAGGTATCATACATAGTATGACAGTTTTCTAAGATCAAGAAGATACTAAGGTTCAACGTTGAAGGTTTATAAAATAAATATTTTTTATCATGGTGCATTTGAGATTGGTGTCTCATATTTTGAGTTGGCGCTCATATTTTGGATAACAGGATTGGTGTTTTCTATAGGTCGGTACCTGTAAATATAATTGTTGATTGGTGTCTTTGATAGGTTGTTTCCTACTATATATTGTAAGTTCTTTGGTATCTTTTATGAGGCTAGATATATGTATTAGATATAAGTATTTATTTTCTACATGGTTTTTCCTTTCTGTATGTACATGTTTTTCATTGCTAGAAAAAATAGGTTTTATGGGGACTCGAAACCCCTTACAACCATTACAAAAATATAGACAGCATAAAAAGGACTAAACAGAGACAACTCTGAGACCCAGCCTACTACACCCAAAACCAAAAACTAAACCATAGAGCAAAGCCATAAACTCGCTAGGCCCTCCGACATCCAAAAGCCAAAAAACAAAGTAGCAAAAAAATAGGGGAATTGCTGGAACTAGGCAAACTCTAGGAAAGTGCCTTCTGCTTCCTTCTTAGCTTCGGAGAACTTTTTGATGGCAGCATTGAAATCCAAAAGCTTCAAAATCCTATCTTGGATTTTCTTCTTCTTGGTCGAACGTGTGCGCTTTCTTAGACGTGCATCTTCCATGTCATCTTTTTCATCATCGATCTTCACACTTGGGGATCCAAAATTTAGCTCAGATTTAATGGAATTAAAACACTCCATAGTGGAGCCCATAAAGATGTTGTTATCCTTCATGTGTTTCTTTAAAGTGTTCTCCAGAATGTCAAATTTTTCATGCAAAGTCTTCCATTTATTTCTGTCCTACTTGTAATGTTTACCATCAACCCCTGCTGACCCAGAATCTTGATTACCTTGGATAAGATCAACACAAGCAGACAAAGCTCTAAATATTAGATGGAGAATTTTGAGTTTCTTAAATACCCATTTCATCAAATGAAACAAGTACAATGACATTGCCTTTGTAGTTTGAAGAACTCCAAATGGGGGCTCAATTTTTTTGTCCATGTCATCTTGGAGGAGTTGGACATTCCGCTCCTACATATCCACCAATCTAGAGAAAGGAATGTTCTTAGAAGTAGAAAGTATGTTTCCCTTCTTAGTAGGGGTTTCCTCATCTTTCCTCTTTGAATGCACATCCATAACCACCTCAAGCTTCAGAGAGATGAGAATTTCATGCTCTTCAAAACTTGCATAATTGACCAAAATATGAAATTTTTGGCCACCCACATCCTCCTCGGCAACCTTAGGATCTTTACCTTTCTCGTTAGCAATATGGGCTCCAAGAGTTTTGACCTCATCTTCACCAAACACACTCACAAATACAGACATTGACTCCTTGCTCTCATCATCAAACTGGGACTGGGGGAAGTAGTTTGTTTCATCATAACCTTTGGCACTCTCACCATTCGAGTCCATTTCCATACCTTTATTAATTTCAAATTTCAACTTTTTAATAGTCAGGTCTGCCATTTCTTCTCCCACCCTAATCATTTTTCCCACTTTAGTAGATCCAGAGTCTCTCGGTGAAATAATGAGAGGACTGGAGGTAGAAACTTTCTTAAAATGCTCTACAATAAGGAGAATCAAGCCCTCATACGGTATGGGCTTCCTTTCCTTATGCCAGTGGTCAGTAATACTATGATAGGGACATTGCAATAGGTAGAAGGGGAAATATATTCTCACCTTATGTTGAAAATTGACAATACCACATGTATCACACTAGGTATTCTAATATGATTCATAATTCAGATCATTGGTATCAGAGTGGGAACGCTCCTTTATGCCTATTTACACAAGGTCCTCCTACCAAAGATTAGGATTGGATACACAAGATTTGTCACAATATCCACCTTTGAGGCACACACAATTAAAGATGTCGGATGATAAAATTAAGCAGTTGGTGGAAGAGGCTTTAAATAAGAAACTAGAGGAGATGATGAGTCAATTTTCACTCTTTTTATAGAATAAAAAACCCTCTTAATCCAGAACAAAGTTTCATGGAAATACCACTTTTAAAGTGCAGGTAAATTTTGATATCCCAAAATTTTAAGGAAAAGTTGATGCTGAAGCTGTTGATAACTGGGTATAAAAATTATATAGATACTTTTCTGCAAACAATTTCTTAGATGCAGAAAAAATAGCGTTTTCTCTCCTCAAAGTTGAAACCCATGTGAAATATACCTAGGAAACCAAATTAGCAAATAAAGAACAGGAATTATCTAATGAAAATGGCTTGGAAATATCTCTTGATAACAAACCAACATGGGGAGAATTTGTGGAATACATAAAAGAAGCATACTTTCCTAAGGATGTGTATGAAAAAAAATACATAGAATAGCATTTTCTATGATAGAAGAGGGATTAGTTTGTGCAATATTACACCAACACATTGCATTCACTTTCAACAAAACATGGTATTTAGAGAATCATCAAATTCTAAAATATCGTAGTGGACTTCACACGTCTATTCAAATAGAGATGGATTTTTTGAATATTGAGACATTGGACTATAAATATGCTACAAAAATTGAAGATAAATTCAAGCAAAAAGGGAAGAGGGACTACTTTGCAAATAATAAGCCAAAGGTTGAAGGTGACAATAAATTTGCAGGAAAATAGCTGACCAAGGAACCTCACTCAAACTCATCTAAGAACACATGGTGGGATGCAAAAAGGACATAGGCAAATACAGGCATGTGGTGTGAGATGCATAAGTCCCCAACCCATAATACACAGGATTGTCGAAGTATAAAAAATCTCATGACAGAAATACAAGGAGAGGAAGCTGAATCTGAATCGTCACCAATAGATCCTTCTGAGAAAAAGGAGAATTATTCTATCATAGAAGCAAACCCATATGCCATAGTTGCAACTGCTAAGGTAATTTATCACAAAGATGAAGAGAGACATTTTCATTCATAGATGTGGGCTGATGGAATGCCTCTACATTTTATTATTGGCAGTGGGAGCCAAAAGAATTTGATATCTAGGGAGACAGTAAAAAGATTGAATTTGAAAGTGACAAGGCACCCACAACCATACTCTATGGGATGGGTAAATAAGGGACATGATATTAAAATAAATCAACAGTTTCGTTGCCATATTCAATCAATCCTTTCAAGGATGAAGTGATATGTGATGTAGCACTGCTACATGTATGTGATGTCTTGATGGGCCAACCATAAATGTATCAGAGGCATGGAGTGTATGAATCTATGCCACATAGTGTTACAATCAAGATCAGAGGGAAGAGGTATCGAATACCAGAGGTCTGTCTAACACAAACTACTTCTTTGATTAGTGCTAAACAATGTAAATGTTTGATTGTTCAAACTGGAGCTTTTGTTCTTCTCATGGTTTGCCTTGAACAAACAAAGTTGGTTGTTTTTAATACACATGCAAAGTTAGCCATAACAACAAATCAACAAAATCCGAAGGATAAAATTTTGAAAAAATATCATAGTATGTTTAAATCACCGGTGGGAGTTCCAACACGCTGTCAAGTCAAGCATGCTATTGATTTAATCCCTGGCACACCACTACCACATGAGCCAATATATAGAAGGTCAATTTTGGAAAATGATTAAATTAAGAGAAAAATTCAAGAGTTGATTCAGAAAGGACATATTCGACCAAGTGCTTCACCCTATGGTAGTCCAATTGTCCTTGCTAAAAAGAAATATGGGACATGGATACTTTGTATTGATTATAAGGAATTGAACAAAATTAGTGTGAAAAATAAATATCCAATCCCTCGAATTGATGATTTGTTGGACCAACTTAGGGGGGCTAAGTTCTTTACAAATATTGACTTGAAATCTGGATATCACAAAGTACCAATTGATCCAACAGATGTTTGGAAGACTACATTTAAATCTAAGGAAGGTTTGTTTGAATGGTCGGTTATGCCTTTTGGCCTAAAAAATGCTTGAGAAACATTTATGAGGTTGATGAATGATGTTCTTAGACCATTTATTGATTCTTTTGTAGTTATTTATTTGGATGACATACTCATCTTTAGCAAGACTTAGGGTATATCATTGATACTGAGGGTGTTCATGTTGAGCCAGTAAAGATTCAAATAGTCAGAGATTGGCCATCTCCTAAAACTTTCACAGAACTTCGCAGCTTCTTGGGCTTAGCCAAATTCTATCATAGATTTTTTTTTTGGTTCTCACATATATCATGGCCTCTCAATCAATCACTAAGGGGTGGAGCACAAGAAAAATTGTAGTGGATAGAGGCAAAGAAAAAAGTATTTGAAGAGTTAAAGAAAATACTATGTTCAGCACCAGTACTAGTCCTCCCAGATCTGCAACAATCATTCGAGATAGAAACTAATGCATCTGATTATTCTCTTGGCACAGTACTCACGCAACATGGGAATCGTTTTTCCTATCATAGTGAAATTTTTTCTGATACACTACATAGGTACCCCACCTATGATGTGGAGTTGTATTCCATTGTTCAGGCTTGCAAACAATGTAAACATTATATACTGGGAAAGGAAACTATTATACAAACAGACATAAACATCTGCAATTCTTGCAAACACAAGGGAAGTTGCAGAATGATAGACATCAGAGGTGGTCATCTTATCTAAAACAATTTCACCTCAACATTTATCATAAAAAGGAAGCAGTAACAAAGTCACAGATTGTTTGAGTAGGCCTCTAATTATAGGTTTGAAAATGGTGTTGGATTGATGTGGTCATCAATCATCCACATGGGAACAACTATATGGTATTGACCCTAATTTTGCTAATATATTTAGTAATTTGGTAGAAAGAAAGTGTGTCTCTGATTTTCACTTGGAGGATGGGTTGCTTTGCCATGTTGGTCATATATGTGTACCCACTGAGGAACGAAAGAAAATTATATGGGAAGCTCACTGTAGCCGTGTTGCGGGACATTCCAGTATTTGTAAGACTACTTCTATCATTCAAAAGTACTTCTATTAGCCAAAAATGAAGGAGTATATAATTTCATATATACAAGCTTGTGCAGCCTGTGCAATTCTAAAGCTAGCAAACTGTAAGTTGGGTCTATACTTAACATTACCATAAGCCATAGCAGTCTATTTCAATGGATTTTATGTCTAGGCTTCTAACTACCAGGCAATTGCATGATTGTGTATATGTTGTGGTAGATAGGTTTTCTAAAATCACTATCATGGTAGCATGTAAAAATAGTATTTATGTAGAAGAAACTACCAAGTTATTTTTTGAACATATTTGGGTTCATTTTGGTTTTCCAAAAAGAATTATTTCTGATAGGGGTAGCAAGTTCAATAGCAAAGTTTGGTCTGCAATCATGCCTTTTGGTTTAGCCCAACCCCCATGATATCTTGAAAGAACAAGTTCTCACTAGAAATGGCGGAAGCAAAGCAGAGATAGTGCAGAAAAGTCAAATTCAAAATTTTTAAATAGCCAGTGAACGCATGTCTACACTTCACATTCTTGGGAAAGCCAAGCCTTTCTGTAACCCTATTAACAATTATTAATGACATGCGTAAATTCATGAAATATTTTTGAGATTTTTTGAATCTCCTCATTTTCTATGAGTCAGATCATACACCAACTTGGCTCTCACCTCAACATTCAAATCACTAACTCCATGCCAGATCACGATAACCCTCAGCCCTAACCACAATGTTAGCCAACACATCCGCAGTATAGTTTGCTTCCTTGAAGTTATGCGATATGATGACATTGGTAAAAGATTTAATAATTAAACAAGCCTCATCAATAATTGCCTTGATTGACCATGGTGGAATCCATATTTACATGTTAATATGATGGTCTTTGTATTTATCTTTGTGTGCTTCTTGTTTAATTATATTTGGGATTCGTGGAAAATTTATTAGTGATAGTTAATGTTGAATTAATTTGGAAGAGACATATGCTAATTCATTCATGTTTGAATATATGGCTATTCTAAATTTGCGCATATAAACCTCACAAATATAGGTAGATGGAAATCCATGGACTTCATTTACAATATTCAAGGCCTATATTTGATGCACAAGATTGATAAAGTGCAAAAATAAGATGTAGAACATTAATGTCATTAAGATTGATGTAAGTATTCTTTCGTTTACATGAATTTATTTTTGTGATAGTCAATAATCCAAAATAGCATAAAATGGCATTCTCAAATATCAATAGTACACAAAACTTAAGACTTTTATCTCATAAGATAACGATATTATAATCATAAGGTAGTCGATATTAAGAATTATTCAAAGAAATTCAACTTAAAAAATGAAAAAAAATATAAAAATAAAAATGGAATAGGAATCTTCTAATATGAATGCAATATAGTGAAAAAATAATAATAAATATTACCTAAACAAATAAATATGATAAAAATAAAGGAAAATCAAAATCTATGTAGATTCCCAAGTATCTTGGACATTTGTATAAATGTTATATTTTGTTTCATTTCCATGTATTTTTACTTATATTTATTATATTCATAATATCATTTTTAAAATCAATATACCATTTTTAATATTAATTTTCTCATATCATTATATTATATTAATATTTTCATACTCAAATTATCATTCTTATATTCAATTTATTGTAATTATAGTTATTTTTTGTATTCACATATCAAAACGTGTATACAAAACTTTTTAAATTTAATTTTTTCAATTAAAGAAAAAGATAGAGAATAAAAAATCCCAATTAAATATCATCCTCAAATGGATAATAAAAAATGGCGCTCTAAAGTTATTAAATAACTAAGAATTGAATATTATAAGCTTTCTAAAAGAGACACAATTTTAAAAATTAAGAACTCATTTGAAAGGGGGATAAAAATCTTCCCTAGGGTAGTCTAGAGTACACCCATTCTTCATTAGTAGGATGGTATTTTCTTTTGAAACCTAGAAGTATTTATCCAAGTTCATTATATCAATGTAATATAATCTCTTCAATTTCTTCACATTGATGTTTACATGGAAACTCCAATCATACATGAGTGTAGAGAACTACATCTCCTATTGTAATACATGGTATATACATCTAGCCCCAAAATCATATCTAGTCTATTTTTTTTATAAAAATTATTTTTACTTATTTTTTCCAATCTTTTTATTATCATCAAATAAAGAAGGAAATAAATTATAAATTATTTAGATTATTTTCTCCATCATCCTCTACAAATTTATTTATTTTTTCAAATTTTGACACACTTGCCAACTTGGGTTAAATATTCGGTATCTCACCTTTCTTAAAAGGACATTAAATCCCAATTTTGAAAAAAAAAACTCTAAGATCTCTTATAGTCATGTCTTAGCTGACAAGATAGCTTATTTATTTTATTTACTTGTATATAAAAAAGGGATGTACAAAGTTACAAATGTTAGAATCTTAAAATGGTGGTTTACAAAAAATATAGGAAGATTGTATCTATTTCTTAACCCTCCCCAATTATATTATTAGGATTTTTTCCCTTGTCAAGTGGAATAGATAGGATGGGGCCTCTAATGAATGAGTTAAATTTCCTTTGTCTGATCAAGATATTATTGTGGCTAATGCTCACTCCTGAGAGAAGGTATAAAGTTTAGTCCTTCAATCTGATAATTAGGAGGGATAGCAATTCATTTTATTTCCCAATTCTACAAGTCTAAAAATTATTGTACTTGTAAGTTATTAAATTATTTAAAAGGAAATACAAGAGTGATAAGTACAAATAAATCCAATTAAGTTTATTGATTGAAGTAATGTTACCATACAAGTTGGAGAATTTTAGAGAAAAATCACCCAAATGAGAGAGGAGACACAAGATCTTTTGAAAAAGGAAAAGAAAAGATAAACCCCTTATGTATTATGAATGAAGTCAAAGCCTAAAAGAAAGAGATAAAGAAAGTCATTAAAATGATATAATTCATGAAGAAATGGGAGGAGAAGCATCTATTACATAGAGATGAGGAGAGGAGTTACAAAGTAACTCACAAATCTATGAATTCCACCATTCATAATGTGTGTGCAAAGTGTCAAAATCCTCTTAAGGAGAATAATCTAAAATTCCTTAATAAAGGAATAAAAATAAATGACATGTCCTCACACATGTACAAGAGGAAAAATTACATGAAGCGATTCCAAATGAATCTCCTAAATTAAATACAGCCAAGGAAAGATTAATAATCTAATACCCCCCTTAATCTTTACTTGGGGATTTTACATCAAACCCTTGAATGAGTTACAAGCCAATATTTTAATAATGAGATAGAAGTATCTCTTTATAATGTCTGCAACTTGATATTCATCTTTATAATACAAAAGAGAAATCTGATCGTCTTAAATTTGAGCTAAATCCAAATCTTCAAGTAGTCTTCTTATCCATAGGGCCTCTTTGGATGCATTCATACAACCTTCATATTCAACTTTGATAGGTCCAAGAGAAGTGGATTGATGATTTTGAATGATGCATGAGATTTCACCTCATCCAACAAAGAGAAAATACCCACATGAAGATTTCCAATTATTGGGATCTCCCCCTAGATAATATTATTATAGTCTTTGAAAATAAACTCAAAAATTAAATCATAAAAAATAAATAATCATTAAGAGAATGAATAACAATCTCATAGATAGATTCAATAGAAAATTTGTAGGCTGGAAGGGAATTATTCTCAGTGAAGCTAACAAAATTCAGCTGGTCATGTCCACCCTTCAAATCCTTCCAACTTATGCACTTAGCCTCTTCTCTATTCCGGCTAAAGCGGCTAAATATTTGGAAAAAATCCAAAGGAGATTTCTTTGGTTGGGGAAAAAAGAGAAACAATGCCTTGCTTTGATTGCTTGGGACAAAGGTTATCTCCCCAAAAACGCTGGGGGGATGGGAATTAGGAGGATTAGGCCTTTCAATAAGGTGCTTCAAGACAAGTAGATTAGAAGGATTTTCCATTGTAAAGTGGTATGGAGGGATTTAATGGAGGAAAAATACTTGTCCAATGCTTCTTTGAATTCTTTCTTTGAAATTTATGATATCCCAAATGGTTCTTGTATCTGGACTGGCATTCTCAATGCCAAAGAACTGGCCAAGTCATAAGTGAACTAGAAAACTAGAAATGGGCATAATATTAGCTTTTGGAATGATAATTGGATTATGTCACGGCCCCTGAAAGGTATGGGTTTCTTTAATTCTTGGAAGGAGGAATGCATCTTACAAGTTGGGGAAAAATTTAGTAATTATAGATTGGGTAAATCTAGGGTGGATCTTCCCTCTATTTCCCCGAAGCTTTCCTCATTACTCACTTCTCTCAATGCTATTTCCCTCTCTTATAATTAGGATGCTTTGATATGGGAATCTTCCCCTAATGGCTCTTTCACTATTGCCTCAATGTACTCTATTCAGCTGCATCTGGAGGCTACCCCTTTCTGGTCGAAAGCCTGGCTACCTGGCCTTCTCCCTAAAATCAATTTTTTTTACTAGCTTTTACTTCAAAATTGCATTCTCACTATTGATAAATTCATCAAGAGTGGTATTCCCATCCCCAAAATCTGTGTTATGTGTCAGGTCAAAGATGAGTATGTGGACCAACTATTTATCCATTGTACTTTATTGAGGTCTATCTAGCAATTTTTCTTGTCACTTTATGGCCTACGTTGGTGATTCCTATCCTTTGTTAAGGACCTGTTCGCCCATTGGACCTTGCCCATCAAAAACACTTCCTTTCACAAGTTGTGGTCATGGGTGCTTCCTCACCTCTGTTGGATCATTTGGAAAGAGTGCAATAACCGCATCTTTAGGGACTGTAGTGTCATTCCCAAAATTTTATTCGAAAAGATGCACCATGCTCTCTTGGAAAAATTTGTTTTTTGTGGGAATACTAATCCTTTTGCAGGTTTTGATGACACTGCTAATCCCTTAAAGATCATAGATAAAGGACAACACTATACCTGGAGCTATCCTCCGGAAGGATGGGCCAATGCCAACTTTCACGAAGCGGCCAAGGGCAATCCTTGGAAGGTGGGAAGTGGTGGTGTAATTCAAAATTGCTTTGGTGAGAGAATTTCTCCTATTAGCCTCCCATTGGGCACACAAACCAATCACTATGTGGAAGAGAATGCTTCCCTCCAAGTGACTAAATTAGTTCATGACATGGGAATCAAAAATCTTTGGTTAGAAGGGGATTCACACAACATGATCAACTGTCTTAATTTGAAACATCCACCATCATGGAATATTTCTAATATGGTTGAGGAAACCCATTTTATTTTGAACACCTTTGATAAGGTCCATTTATCGCATGTGTTTAGAGAAGGAAACCAAGTTGCTGACTGATTTTCCAACAGGTCATTGAGAAGTGAAAGACAAACGCACTGGCTTAATGGAGGAGACCTCCCACGTGAAGCATTAGATTTCATGGCTTATGACCGAATCCATGGGAAGGAAGGTTTTATTAATATTAATCATGATTTTTAAACCTTTGAAAGGAAATGGTTTTTCTTTTAATGGAAAGTATGAGACAGACTAGAAAGGAAATCATTACAAATCACACTTGTACACTTAGGGGGTACCCAGATGCTTCAACAAAACTTATCATTCAAGGCAAACAAACATAACTATCTGGAATATTTTAGAGAATTTTGGTATGTACTTATGTGTTTCTTCCCATCTGTTTGCATTTCTTATGGTGGGAGGGGAAAGGCATAGGAGGCAGTCTACTAAAGATTGTGAAAAATGGAGGTGGCGGACCAAGATTTGGAAATAACTTCAAAGTGGTGGCATTTCCACCTTCATTAAGAGGCTTCACGTGGGAAGCAGAATGTGACAAAAAATTTCATCAAAAACTAGAGTGAAGGAATTATTGAGATAGAGGGAAGAAAGTTTAGAGTGACGGAGGAGGTCATATTGGCAGTTACAGGGATCCCTATTGCTGGAAAGAAATTCTACAAAGACTGGAAAATTTCAGACTTAGCAATTAGCGACTTTGTGAGAAAAGAGGAGGAAAAGAAAGAGATAACCAAGGTCAGAACCCACTACCTTCATGAAGGGCTAAATAGATTGTGGAGATTCATGCTAAGAGCCATCATCTACTACATAACGCTGACCAGCAGGTATGATAGAATGTGAACCTACCATTTTGTCCTCTTGAACCATTTTCTCCATGATATGAAGGTGTCTATTCCCTTTTATTTGTATGCTTCAATAAATGATAACATTAATGGGTATAGAGAGAAGGTCATCGCTAACCCTTCCCTACACGAAGGCCTTTTTCTTCTAATCTATGAATATTTTAAGGCCCAAATCCTTGGGAAGGAGGTGGTTGAGAAAGACAAGATGGAGGCCTCTAGTTCAGATTACATCCCATCAGAGACGGAAGATAGTAATGGTCTACATTTTGAGGATGATGATGAGTATGAAATGAAAAAGAAAAATCTGGGTTTGTCTTCCAAAAAGTGCAGAGTCAGTCTGCAAAGCATAAAAAAAGAGAGAAATTGGTAACCCCTAAAAAACATAGTACCATGGTTATTTCTTCTGAGTACATTGACGAAGATATGGACACGGATGATAAGGAGGTTATTTCCAGTGGCAAAGGAAAAAAGATAAAAAAACCTACAATGGGTAAAAATTAAATGGACAAGAAGAGGGATATTAGAGAAGACTAAAAATCCCATGAGGACAAAACCCATCGTGTCTTCCTTGTTTTGGACCACAATCTGAAGAGGAAACTCCAGTTAGATTTCCAAGATACTAATACGACTTCCCATTCCCCTTAGATCTTTCAACCCCATGAAATAGGGAAGGATGACAAGAAGGATAGTCAGTTATATTGTTACATGGTAGAACACGGGAAGATAATTGGATGGTAAGACTTCAATGTAAAAATCACAAAAATTGGGATTAATAGAGAAATCATAAATCTCAAGGTAATTGAAGGAGAGGGAGGTCGTATCAAGATGGATGAGTGTATTGACCCTTCTTTGGTGGTTCTTAGTGATAAGACCAGGGAGTTCAAGATGTACCTGCTCAATAACTCCCAAAATAGCATGGTTGATAACTATAGATCCATCAAATGGTTATTCCACAAAGTGGAGGACCTTAAAAAAGGGGTAATGACAATGAAAAGGCTAAAAAGGACATGAATACTAAGGATCAGGAGATAAACAATAGAGTGAAAATGTTGGAGGATAATAATACTAGGGTAGAAGCTACCCTAAAGAATATTGCAGAGCAGAGCTATAATATCCTTAAGGCATCCAAAGATCATACCAACATGATCATAGAGAATCTGGAGGCAAAATTAGATGGGCTGGAGGTGGCCAATATGGAGGTGGACACTAAACATAACACTGAATAGGGTCCTGCCCAGTGAACCAGAGCTAGAACCAAGAAGATAAAGGGCAACAAATTGACACTGGATCTCTGAAAGATCAAGGATTTGGCAGCCAACATGGAGTTTCTCGAAGACAAGGTGGCCACTCTAATGGTGGACTTATCATGAGGGTCCTTGGTTTTTTCTACTCACCATGTTTAATTTGCTTTTTTAGAATCTCTCTATTTTTTCCATGGCCTCTAGTTGGCCTATTCTATCTTTTCTCTTTTCTTTGTTTTACACTAGGCTTAAAGTTACTTTAATTTTATTTTGGGTTTCAGGAACCCTGTAAAACCTGTTTTACTTAATCAAAAACATATTGTAAACATAATTTTTTTTTCAACTTTAAAATAAGATTGATAAGGTTTAGACATGAATCTAGAAACTAAAGAAATATGAAGATAATAGTTAACAATAGATCTATGCTTCCTTTCCATTACACTATTTTTTTGACGTGTATAGGGAATGGATAGATCATGCTTAATACCGAATGATTTTAATCAACCATTGAAAATATTATTAGCAGATGATATATCACACTATATTCTATGGATTATGAGTGTTAAAATCATATTGTCTTTCAAGGATATGAGAAATCCAACAAATTTCAAGAACTTCATCCTTACTAAGAGAAAAATAGAGCAAGTTGATAAACATCAACTGAAGTAAGTGCATACCAAATCATTGGATGGAGGGATTCTCCATGGGTCCCAAAAAGGTTACTATGAATGAGGTACAAATGAAGTTCCCTCCATGGTTAACCTTGAAGAACAGTCTCCCTACACATCCTACCAAAAAAACATGCAACTATGTGCATACAAATAGATGGTATAAAACCATACTAAAATTGATAGCAATTCATGCTAATCAATGAAATCAATATAATACTCATGAAGGCAATATCGATAGATAACTCACAATACTTGAAAAATTACAATTCAGCATTAGCAATGACTTTATTTGCACTTAATCAAACATTTGAGATAATTCCTATTTCTTCTTAAAATTGATATAATTTCAAAAGGTTGAACGTCAGTTAGCTAGAAAAATTACCCCTTCAGTTGAATAAGAATTTCAATTTTTGAAGAAAAATTAAATGATATTTATATATCTAAGGAAAGACATTTTGTTTTTAAAAAGAAATTAAATTATGTAAAAAAATTTCGTTTCATTTAAAGAAATTTTAATAGTTAAAAAAGATTATCTAAAAAAATCTCTATTTTCTTGATAAAAACTATTTGAAATTGAAATTAGAAAATTAAAACTATTTAACTTGATTTCTAATGTAGACATAATTAAAAAAACTCTAGAATACGAAAAAAATACCCCTTCTCACTTAAATGAGATTGAAACTTTAAAAATAAACACTTATTATTTTAAAGAAATGAAATATAATAATTTTTGAAAAAAAACTTTAATTTTATAAAAGAAATTTAAATTAAAAATAAAAAACTACAAAATAAATTTTTTATAAAAAAATTATTAGAATCTTAAAATTATTTTAGATTTAAAAAAAAAAAAGCTTTTCTTTAATGTAAATAAATTTTAATATTTTAAATACGCAAAAGTTTTTGGAAAAACTTGTTTTGATTCAAATCTTTAAAAAAAATTATGGAAAAAAATGATTAAGGTCTCTTTTAGAAAGCTTATAATATTGAATTCTTAGTTATTTAATAACTTTAGACCACCACTTTTTATTATCCATTTTAGGATGATATTTAATTGGCATTTTCTATTCTCTATCTTGTTTCTTTAATTGAAAAAGTCAATTTTAGAAAAAAATTGTATACACATGTTGATATGTGAATACAAAAAATAAGTATAATTACAATAAATTGAATATAATAATATCTACTTTCAAAGCACAGTTAATGATTTATTTTAGGATCCTGAAAAAAAATGGTTTTTCTCTCGCGAATAAATTTTCAACTCTGCACTATTGAATCATTGGACTCTCAACTCCATTTATTCTCGAAGACAAGATATGCTTAGAAAGGCTTTCACTCTCCTTCAGATCTATGTTTTCAGGTCTTAATGAAAATCTATTGATCTCAAATAAGCTCAAGGAAGAATCTATGTTCTTTTCCCCTAGGGCTCCTTATAGGCTTTTTTCATGGGAAAGAAACGATCTAGTTTTGGCAGATCCATAGATTCCTACTCAATTTCAAAATGCCAAATGAGCCCGTCAGAATAAGGAATCTGCTTCAAACCCTTGCCCTCAAAATTTTTCCTTCTCATTACCCATTAATAATAGTTTCTCATGCCTTCGACCTCTGGATTTAAATCCAAATCCAAACAACCTTAAATATTCCCCTCCTCATAAGCACACTTACCCTAAATTGTATAAACCCTTTGGGTTTTGACATCTTGATCCCTCCTTTCATCTGAGTCATTTTCCCAAACCCTCAAAATTCACATCCCTCCGTCCATTTCCTTACTCCTCACCGCATCGAATAAACCTTTCTAACATCCCTCAACAGACAAACATGCCCATTTATCTCTCTTACAGATCTCCACCTTCCTCAATACCCACTAATGCGAGCTATATTCCTCCTCACTGAAGAACGACACCATTCTCTAACAGATTCCCTACTGAGGATGCGATGCCCTTGGAGATCTCCAATTGCTTAATGGAAAAAAACTCAAGATATTTGAGAATCTTATGGAGTGTTCTGTAGATGGAATGGATTCGGTTCTTCCCTTGAATGCATCGCATCCTGGCTTGAGCATAAGCTAAATAATAAGGTAGGTATGTTTATCCTTCCTGAGCATTTCATTTGTTTAATATGCAGCAATAAAGACCTTAAAGCAAAACTTCTTCGCGACGGTTGCCCTAGTTACAAAAAACATTAGTTTTACAGTGCTAGATTTGGTTCCTTTTTTTAATCCTCTTAACTTAAAAGATTTTTTAGGTGAAAGAGTTATTTTACTATAAAAAATGCCATTTGAATTCCTAAATGATGAACTTCTTAGGAAAATTGGGAATCTATATGGTAAATTCGTAGGGTTTGTTGATACAAAATTCTTGTATTCCGAAAAAGCAATTATTGTTAGAATGAATCTGAATATGAAAACTCTTAAACCTATTATCATTAAAGGTAAAACCTCCACCCACATTATCAACCCAACTATTTCTCATAATTACCTAGATACATATGAACTAGATTCCCCAGCTGGTGATGCAAGTCCTCAGCCTACAAATAAGTTTATATTGAAATCCACTAAACCCTACAAGCTTGATGTCACTTTCACTAAAGACAGAGCTGGATTTCTGGTTTCCCCAATAAAAAATCCAACTAGTATATTTCCTCCATCAAATTGACCCCTTTTACCAATATCCAAACCCCTAATATATGCAAAACACCTCTTGATCAACCATATTTACCTAATGTGCTCACTCCTCCCTATGTTGTAACACATGTTGATTCAGAACATAAGCTCTCTTCTTCCCTAATATCCCCCCTACCATTTTAAAAAGTTCCTCTCATCCAAAAATAGAATTGAATGCTCATGTTGAAATAGAAAATGGGAAAGAGGTATTGTTTGGAAAGGAAGTCATTTAGTTAAAAACCAATAAGGTTCCAAAAATTCTTGTAGAAATGGAGAGATTGTTTGATTATAAGGATTCAAAGGTGGAAAAGAAAAACACTAATGTCACAATGGATGAGATAGAAAGGATAAACTTGGGAAGTGAAGAGACTCCAAAAGAAGTATTTGTGGGTAAAAGCTTAACTCCCAAGATCAGAACATATATCATCCAATTATTGAGAAAATATATGCATGTATTTTCTTGGTCCGATGATGATCTCAAAGCTTACCAAGAGGATTTTTTCAACATGAGATACCTTTGAAGCCTAATGCTAAACCATTTAGACATAGGAAAAGACATATAAACCCCACTTTATCCCCTAAAATAAAAGATGAGCTAATCAAGATGAGGGATTCTGGTATAATAAAGCCAATTAGACACGCAACATGGGTTTCAAATTTGATCCCTGTCAGGAAGAAGAATGGTGATATTAGACTTTGTGTGGATTTCAGAAATCTAAATGTATCATAATTAAAGGACAACTATGCATTACCTAACATGGAAGCATTATTACAGAAGGTCATGGAAAATGAATTATTATCAATGATGGATGGTTTCTCAGGGTATAACTAGGTGAAAGTTAAAGAAGAGGAACAATATAAAATAGATTTTACTACACCTTGGGGTACTTATGTATATGCTAGAATGCCTATTGGACTCACTAATGCAGGAGATACCTTCCAGATAGAAATGGATGTAGCCTTTGAGGACTTCATCGATTTGATTATGGTTGTATATCAGGATGACCTAACTGCTTACTCCAAAAGGGCAGAAGATCACTGTGGACACTTGGAACAAATTTTTCAAAGAGCCCTTGAATATGGGATATCCTTGAACCCAAAGAAATGCCATTTTGCAGTAAGTGAAGGAAAGTTATTAGGACATATAGTATCCAAGGATGGGGTGAGAATAGACCCAGAAATGATTGTAGCAATTGATAAAATTGAAGTTCCTAAGAGTGTTAAAAAGATTCAATCCTTTTTTGGACAAATCAACTTTGTAAGGAGATTTGTCCCAAACTTTTTAGAAATAATTAAACCCATTGCTATAATGTTGAAGAAGGGTGCAGACATGAAGTGGACAAATGAATCTTTGGAAGAATTTGTAAATATTAAAAATGAAATTAAGGAAGCCCCTGTACTCAAATCCCCAGATTATACTAAGCCATTTCAATTATTTTCTTTTGCATCATATCATACCATTGTTGATGTCTTACTACAAAAGAATGATAAAGGACATGAACAACCAATAGAATTGTTTAGTAAATCCCTTCAATCTTCTGAATTAAACTATAATATCAATGAGAGACAAGCTTATGCACTTGTAAAGGCAGTAAAATCCTTTAGGCCTTATTTGGAAAAGATGCAGATGGGTAAATCAGATTCATGAATTTGACATACAAATCCAAATCACTAAGATTAGTAGAGGAAAAGGATTAGCAAAGTTGATGGAAGAGTCAAATATGGATGCATTATAGGTGAATCAAATTGATCTAAGTGAAACTCATACAAGTATTGAAAGATGCACCTGGTACACTAACACAGTATATTTTTTGAAATACATGAAGTGTTCTGAGAACCTTATAGATAGTCAGAAGAGGACAATAAAGTTACAAGCATCTAAATATATATTGATGCAAGGAGACCTATATTGGAAAAATAGGTATGGTGTACATCTCTTTTGTTTAGATACATACCAAGCTAAAGTAATGCTAAAAGAATGTGGGATACTATTGGCCTTGCATATTTAAAGATTCCCATGAATATGTTCAGAGATGTGAAGCATGTCAAAGATTTTTAGGAAAGCTCAAATATAATGGTGCATTACCCTTCAATCCCATGTTTACTGAAGAACCATTCCAAATTTGGGGTATAGATTTGATAGGTCAAATAACTAATATATCCAGTGGTGGGAATAAGTTGATTTTAGTATCCACTGATTAATTCAATAAATGGGTGGAATCCATATCAACTAGACATGCTACTAGTAAGGTGGTAATCAAATTTTTGACTGAAAAGATATTGACAAGATTTGGTGTTCCTCAGAAGATTGTTTTTGATAATGTTGTGTGTTTCAGATCTATAGAATTTGTTCAATTTCATGACAAGTATGGAATAAAGATCTCCTTTTCATCCCCTTATCACCCTCAAGGGAATGGCCAAGCAGAATCTAGCAACAAAAATATAATGAAAATTATCAAAAGGATGTTAGATATTAACAAAAGAACACAGGATTCAGAATTACCTCTTGCACTTTGGGCTTATAGAATTATAGTTTAAAAGTGTACTGGATATGCCCATTTCAGATTGTTTATGGAAAGAAAGCTCACCACTGAATAATTTATTGCCAGTATACAACTTTATGAATGAAGAACAATATGAAGAAGTTGATTTCATGGAAGACACTCTACAATAACTTGCATAATTGGATGAGATAAGGAATATAGCTCATGAGAGAAATCAGGAATTGCAGCAGAAAGTAAAAGATTTGTTTAATAAGAAAACTATAGAAAGGAAATTTTAGGAAGGAGACTTAGTTTTGAGATGGAATGTGAAAGATCAAGACAAAGCCAAACATGGAAATTTTGACGCTTTATAGATAGGTCCTTTGTTATTATTGGTAAAGGAGGTGAGAATTCTTACATTTTACAGTATTTGGAGGGTTACAATCATGAATTTCCTGTGCATGGTCAGTACCTTAAACCATTTCTCATTAAAGATGACAATAGGAAAGTGTAGTTTCTTCTTTATATCTGCAACATATATTATCCTTGTGTTTTCTAATCGTCTGCTTTCTAGAGATAGCTTGGATCTTGTTGTGTTCAGGTATAAACACACATCCCCAAAAAGAGCCACTGGTGGAACCCATGTCAACAAAGAAATCTCTATCCATGTTTATTCAGGGAAGTAACCCTTTACATATATTTACTTGTCTTTTATAGTTTGTTTTATTCTCTAGCATCTTTGTCTTAACGAAGTATCATTATACTTCTTTTCCTTCACGTTCCTATTTCTCATGGCTTAATGTTTTAGGACTTTCCTTATATTTTTTTCCTTGAATCATTTTCTTGAAGCTTCTTTTCACTAAGATGAAACTAGGATTTCTGTATCTTTCCTTTCTTAAGGACAAAGAATAATTACAATTGATCTTGAAAGTGCTTTTGAATAGGTTTATATTTTTATGTGATACTTTCATGTAAATCATAATGCACTTAAAGGATTCCACATATCTTATTGTTACCTCAAAATCATTAATTCATCTTGGCGGTAAAAACAATTAGAACATAATCAAAATCTCAGAGACAATATTTTGCAAACTGAGAATTGTAACTTTGATTTAATGATGCCTTCAAATGTTCTAACAAATAGATTCTACAAAAGAGCTATTTCTAATATGCCTATCTGAAGTTTTGAATTTCACGCCATTTATTATAAATCAAGGCAAAATAATGATAATGGTATGTTATTTCTTTCATATAATACTCTTTTATTTGATCATTGATGGAAACAAATTTTTTTAAAGGAAATAAAAAGAGTTAATTATAAGAGACCAATGTGGATAAATGTTGAATTATAGAAATAGGAAAGACTAATTAAAAAAGTTAATGCTTATGTAATCCATAAGTAAGAAATTGCATTTTAGATTCGGTTCAATTCTATTCCTTAATGCTTAATTATTACTATATGAATCTCATATTATCTTTATGGTTTTTATCTATTTAAAAAGAATCAATGTTTAAACTTTTTCAAATTTGCTTACTATGTAAGCATTGCAAAGAATGTGACATGTATCATTGAGGGGAAAAGACAAAGAATTTTAATGTATATATTTATTTAATTATTATGTGGTATTATTACTATTTTATTTTTGTGTTTGATAATTTGATTTTATATGCAGAAAACAAAGGTGGCAAATACAAACGATCGAATGGATGGGAGTTTCAATGTCGAAGATGAATGACCAAATGCCGACATAGTGAAAAGGTGGGTCACAAAGATGATGATCTACACCATGGCTGCAATCGGAAGGAGATGAACAACTGGGTCTGAGATACCACGCACATCAATACTTACATCACCATTCTTACAGTCATTAAAGCGACAAATGGTTATTAACTATATTTGTAGTGGCTAGTGGAAAGCATTTTCCGTCTACAAGTGATACACATTATTAACAAAGTTAGTTTCAAAATCGGCGGTACCAGTCTATGCTTGGATTGGAGTACAACAACATCAATATAATTCTAGCATACATATAGAGTGGCGAAAATCATTCCTAGCAATCATAAGATTGCTGAGATCTTCTAAATTCGGCTCCACAATGAAAGTCTCATATTCCATCCAATAGCATCAACATAGGAAGTATTTATTCAATATTTAATGGAATAAGGAGATTCATTACAGATTTTTGTGGAATTCAAGGGAGACAAACCATTGTGGTATTGAAGACCATAATAGACCACCAAATCATAGAGAGATCCCTTTATGAAGCATCATGGGAAGCAATACTCTCACCATAGACAACACGATGATATAAAATAGAAATCAAATCTGAAACAAAGACTTAAGAATATTGTATCAGTAAAGGAATAAGAGATTATTAAATAAATCTTTGTTTAAAGTTGGGCAAGTTATGTGCAACCGAATCAGTTGATAATTATTATTGATAAAGGATAACTGGTTATCCAATTGTTGTAATGTTTAAAGTAGTTGGTTATAAGTTAGGTTTTGTTAGGAAAGGGTGTGATGATCCAATGCACCTCTTGAGTTTCATATGCATATGGATACGAAAATTTACACAAAGACACGACCGATTGGATAATAGTGGAATGGGAATAGTTGCATCAAATGTTGCAAACATGAATTTAATGTACCAGTTTTCATAATCAAGTAGAGATAAGTTTATTTTTTCTTTCATATGCGCAATTATTTCATTATTGTTTTACAATTAGTCCTTTAGATAAATCAAAAAGAACTTCTTTAAAGTGATCGTTTGATGTGTATATATTATATTTTGGATTATATTTTATATTATCAATTGGATTTTTCTCATTTTCGCATGGTTAAATTCTATTGATTAAGGTCTTGGTCAATCGGTGCGTCATTTGAGAAATAATACCCAATTGAATTATATCTTAACTTTTTTTAGTTTATATGTGCATTTCAGAACACCTTTAAGGTGATAAGTTTTATTTGCAAAACTATCTCTAAAGTTGAACGCAAGATTGAAATAATATTGATTCTATTGACTATAGTCAGATAAAGCATTGATCTTTCTTGGTTATTGTATTATGGTATAAACTTTTGTTGTTTAATGTTTTGAAGTACTATATTCATTTACTTTATCTAGTTTATATCTTAAATCTATCAAGCATTCTTTAAATTTCTTGCATCATTACTAATAAATATTCGAATAATACATTGTTTTCAGTTTTGTGATATTAATAGTACTTTTCCATACTTTGAAAGACAAAATTTTGAATTATAAGTTATCTATTCTAAAAATCCCTCAAAAGACTTGAAAGATAATTTTAGTGTATAGGCCCACCAGCCTTGGTTCTGCAGAGCCAGAATTGCAAAAGGTTGATATTTGGACTAAGTTGAAACCTTGTTTGTTGGAAAATCACTTGTTTTTATCATCATTGGATAAGAAAAATCCATAGGAAATCCAATCTGTCGATTTGAGCACCAACATGCACATCAATTAAAAGAGAGAAAAATTTAATCACATAAAAATGGTCATCTAAACCTTAGACCCCCAATCACAACAATTAATCAAGAAACCCTAATCTTGATAAGCCCTAAGTCCTAAATCAAATAGGCAATTCCTCAATCTATCAAATTCAAACTGATCTGACCTAAAGCCTAGGTCCTAATCGATCATCTTACTTGATTAATTAATTAATTCCTCAAACTGCAATACATTCGCAAATAAACTTTATGTTAATTATTTAATTGATATTTCTGATATATTAAATAAATAAAACTACAGATTTGTCAATTAAATAAAAAAAGGAATTAAATTAATTAATAAAAACAAAATGTGCGTTTAAAATCAATTAAATCATTAAAAATTCATATGAAATCATGAAATCTAGTCAATTAATTATCAAATTGGAAACAATCCAGTTCCACTTAGTTAACTTATTCTCCACTATTTATAATTTTGGAAATAGAGTTGCTAACTAAAAATGATTTTGGAAGTTTCCAAAAAGACTGAATCTTTCGACCAATCAAATTTCTTGCACATGGCTTTTGCTTCCTCAAATCAAATTTGAGCCACTCATTTCCTCTAATCTTGATTGTCAATTTGACACAAATTTCTATAAAAGAGAAACTCTTTTCCTTCACAAGGATCTCAGTTTTTAGTTTTATCTACTTATTGAGTCCCCACTCCTAGAGTAAGCTAGTAAGCTACGGACTTTAGGATCTAGCTTCCTACATATTTTATTGAGGAATTTGCATATCACCGACTAGTAGAGATTATAAAATATGTTTGAAGAAAAGTGAGGTTTAGACGAAGAATAAGGAAAATTAATGAGCTTAATTGAAGGTATCATACATAGTATGACAGTGTTCTAAGATGAAGAAGATACTAAGGTTCAACCTTGAAGGTTTATAAAATAAATAATTTTTATCATGATGCATTTGAGATTGGTGTCTAATATTTTGAGTTGGCGCTCATATTTTGGATAAGGGGATTGGTGTTTTCTATAGGTCGGTACCTACAAATATAATTGTTGATTGGTGTCTCTGATAGGTTGTTTCCTACTATATATTGTAAGTTCTTTCATATTTTTTATGAGGCTAGATATAGGTATTAGATATAAGTAGTTATTTTCTACATGGTTTTTCCTTTCCGTATTTACATGTTTTTCTTTGCTGGAAAAAATAGGTTTTATGGGGACTCGAAACCCCTTACAACCATTACAAAAATATAGACATCTTAAAAAGGACTAAACAGAGACAACTCTATGACCCAGCCTGCTACACCCAGAACCAAACAGTAAACCATAGAGCAAAGCCATAAACTCACTAGGCCCTCTGACATCCAAAAGCCAAAAAACAAAGTAGCAAAAAAATAGGGGAACTGCAGGAACTAGGCAAACTCAAGGAAAGTGTTGTCCACTTCCTTCTTAGCTTCAGAGACCTTTTTGATGGTAGCGTTGAAATCTAAAAGCTCCAAAATCCTGTCTTGGATTTTCTTCTTCTTGGTCGAACCTGTGTGCTTTCTCGGATGTGCATCTTCCATGTCATCTTTTTCATCATCGATCTTCAAACTTGGGGATCCAAAATTTAGCTCAGATTTAATGGAAATAAAACACTCCATAGTGGAGCTCATGAAGATGTTGTTATCCTTCATGTGTTTCTTTAAAGTGTTCTCAAGAATGTCAAATTTTTCATGCAAAGTCTTCCATTTATTTCTGTCCTACTTGAAAATTTTACCATCAACCCCTGCCAACCCAAAATATTGATTACTTGGATAAGATCAACACAAGTGGAAAAAGATCTAAATTTTAGATGGATAATTTTGAGTTCCTTAAATACCCATTTCATCAAATGAAACGAGTACAATGACATTGCCTTCGTAGTTTGAAGAACTCCAAATGGGGGCTCAATTTTTTCGTCCATGTCATCTTTGAGGAGTTGGATATTCCGCTCCTCCATATCCACCAATCTAGAGAAAGGAATGTTCTTAGAAGTAGCAAGGATGTTTCCCTTCTTAGTAGGGGTTTCCTCCTCTTTCCTCTCTGAATGCACATCCATAACCACATCAAGCTTCAGAGAGATGAGAATTTCATGCTCTTCAGAACTTGCATAATTGACCAAAATATGAACTTTTTCGCCACCCACATCCTCCTCAGCAACCTTAGGATCTTTACCTTTCTCGTTAGCAATATGGGCTCCAAGAGTTTTGACCTCATCTTCACCAAAAAAACTCACAGATAGAGACAGTGACTCCTTACTCTCATCATACAACTGGGACTGGGGGAAGTAGTTTGTTTCATCAAAACCTTTGGCACTCTCACCATCCGAGTCCATTTCCATACCTTTATTAATTTCAAATTTCAAATTTTTAACAATTGGCTCTGCCATTTCTTCTCCCACCCTAAATATTTTTCCCACTTTATCAGAGCCAGAGTCTCTCGGTGAAATAATGAGAGGAATGGAGGCAGAAACTTTCTTAACATGCTCTACAATAAGGAGAATCAAGCCCTCATACGGAATGGGCTTACTTTCCTTATGCCAGTGGTCAGTAATACTATGACATGGACATTGCAATAGGTAGAAGGGGAAAGATATTCTCACCTTATGTTGAAAATGACATAACAAAATGAAATGGTAGGAATGGGATCTTTTATATATCCCATCCAAAGAACTGTACTCCATGACCACCATAAGCACCTTTGCCAGGAATTCTTTGATGGAGTTGACATCATAACACCCTCTATAGTCTTTCATCAAACTATTCACTTCTACTTTGTCCTTGGGGAAGTGTTGAATTGCATTCCGGGATATCTTTTTGTCTTTGTATAGTTTTATGCCTTTGGTATTTAAACCTGTAACCTCAGCAATCAAGTCTTCAGTAATCTTGACAACCATACCACCGATCACCACAGTACCATCCTTCCAGCTTTCCACAAAAGCATTCGTGACAATTTCTTTGGAGCCATGAAGGCACTCCATGTAGTTTGTGAGGCATCCCTTGTTAAGATTGTCCCAAACCTCCATTTGGTTCTTCCATTTCTTACAGTTTTTTGGCTTGATCAGGATGGAATTGGGAAATACTGAAATCCAATTTTTCAGTATTTTCTGTCTCAGTAAACTGCATTTTTTAAGGTCTTTAGAGAATTTCTAGGATGACCTCCTCCGAGGAAGGGTAATCTTGGTTTCACTTCCAAGATTTGGGTCTAAAATTTTTTATTATCTTCCAACCAAGTAAACTGTTTGTAAATTGGACCTAGGACTACAAATTTAAGCCTTCTCATAGTAGGCCTAAACTTTAATATAGTTTTTTTGAAATTTTTCGTAGTTTTAATAAGTTTATTTGTAATAAACATTATGATGAATCTTCATTTCATTTCCAAAAGATTCTAGTGACTATTGGGATCCTTCGTGTTTGTATAAACTCCAATTTTGAATAGAATGGATCACTTTATGGCCTGCAATTCTATTATTAGTCTTCTGGATTTAATATTGAAATTGACAATACCGTAGGTATCACGCTAGGTATTGTAATATGATTCATAATTCAGATCATTGGTATCAGAGTGGGAATAATCCTTTATGCCTATTTACACAAGGTCCTCCTACTAAGAATTAGGATTGGACACACAAGATTTGTCACAATATCCACCTTTGAGGCACACACAATTGAAGATGTCAGATGATAAAAATAAGCAGTTGGTGGAAGAGGCTTTAAATAAGCAACTACAGGAGATGATGAGTCAATTTTCACTCCTTCTATAGAATAAAAAACCCTCTTAATCCAGAACAAATTTTTGAGGAAATACCCCTTTTAAAGTGCAGGTAAATTTTGATATTCCAAAATTTTAAGGAAAAGTTGAGGCTGAAGCTATTGATAACTGGATATAAAAATTAGATAGATACTTTTCTGCAAATAATTTCTCAAATGCAGAAAAAATCGCATTTTCTCTCCTCAAAGTTGAAACCCATGTGAAATGTGCCTGGGAAGCCAAATTAGCAAATAAATAATAGGAATTATCTAATGAAAATGGCTTGAAAATATCTCTTGATAACAAACCAACATGGGGGAGCATTTGTGGAATACATAAAAGAAGCATACTTTCCTAAGGATGTATATGAAAAAAAATACATAGATGGCATTTTCTATGATAGAGGAGGGATTATTTTGTGCAATATTACACCAACACATTGCATTCACTTTTAGAAAAACATGGTATTCAGAGAATCATCGAATTCAAAAACATCGTACTGGACTTCACAGGTATATTCAAATAGAGATGGAATTTTTGAATATTGAGACATTGGCAACTGCCTATAAATATGCTACAAAAATTGAAGATAAATTCAAGAAAAAAGGGAAGAGGGACTACTTTGCAAATAATAGGCCAAAGGTTGAAGGTGACAATAAATTTGCAGGAAAACAACTGACCAAGGAACCTCACTCAAACTCATCTAAGAACACATGGTGGGATGCAAAAAAGACAAGCAAATTCAGGCATGTGGTGTGAGATGCATAAGTCCCCAACCCATAATACACAGGATTGTCGAAGTATCAAAAATCTCATGACATAAATACAAGGAGAGGAAGCTGAATCTGAATCATCACCAATAGATCCTTCTGAGAAAAAGGAGAATTATTCTATCATAGAAGCAGACCCATATGCCATAGTTGCAACTGCTAAGGTAATGTATCACGAAGATGAAGAGATACTTTTTCATTCATAGATGTGGGTTGATGGAATGCCTCTACATTTTATTATTGACAGTGGGAGCCAAAAGAATTTGATATCTAGGGAGATAGTAAAAAGATTGAATTTGAAAGTGACAAGGCACCCACAACCATACTCTATGGGATGGGTAAATAAGGGATAGGATATTCAAATAAATCAACAATTTCATTTTCCATATTCAATCAAACCTTTCAAGGATGAAGTGATATGTGATGTAGCACTGCTACATGTATGTGATGTCTTGATGGGGCAACCATAAATGTATCAGAGGCATGGAGTGTATGAATCTAGGCCACATAGTGTTACAATCAAGATCAGAGGGAAGAGGTATCGAATACCAGAGGTCTATCTAACACAAAATACCTCTTTGATTAGTGCTATTTACAATGTAAATGTTTGAATGCTCAAACTAGAGCTTTTATTCTTCTCATGGTTTGCCCTGAACAAACAAAGTCAATTGTTTTTAATACACATGCTAAGTTAGCCATAACAAAAAATCAACAAATTCAGATGGATAAAATTTTGAAATAATATCATAGTATGTTTAAATCACCGGTGGGAGTTCCAACACACTATCAAGTCAAGCACGCTATTGATTTAATCCCTGGCACACCACTACCACATGAGCCAATATATAGAAGGTCAATTTTGGAAAATGATGAAATAAAGAGAAAAATTCAAGAGTTGATTCAGAAAGGACATATTTGATCAAGTGCTTCACCCTATGGCAGTCCAATTTTCCTTGATAAAAAGAAAGATGGGACATGGATACTTTTTATTGATTATAGGGAAATGAAAAAAATTAGTGTGAAAAATAAATTTCCAATCCCTCGAATTGATGATTTGTTGGACCAACTTAGGGGGGCTAAGTTCTTTACAAAAATTGACTTGAAATCTGGATATCACCAAGTACCAATTGATCTAACAGATGTTTGGAACACTACATTTAAATCTAAGGAAGGCTTGTTTGAATGGTCAGTTATGCCTTTTGACCTAACAAATGCTTGAGCAACATTTATGAGGTTGATGAATGATGTTCTTAGACCATTTATTGATTCTTTTGCGGTTATTTATTTGGATGACATACTCATCTTTAGCAAGACTTAGGGTATATCATTGATACTGAGGGTGTTCATGTTGACCCAGTAAAGATTCAAATAGTCAGAGATTGGCCATCTCCTAAAACTTTCACAGAACTTCGCAGCTTCTTGGGCCTAGCCAAATTCTATCATAGATTTGTTTTTTGGTTCTCACATATATCATGGCCTCTCAATCAATCACTAAGGGGTGGAGCAAAAGAAAATTTTTAGTGGATAGAGGCAAAGAAAAAAGCATTTGAAGAGTTAAAGAAATTACTATGTTCAGCACCAGTACTAGTCCTCCCAGATCTGCAACAATCATTTGAGATAGAAACTAATGCATCTAATTATGCTCTTCACGCAGTTCTCACACAACATGGGAATCCTTTTTCCTATCATAGTGAAACTTTTTCTGATACACTACATAGGTACGCCACCTATGATGTGGTGTTGTATGCTATTGTTCAGGCCTGCAAACAATGTAAACATTATATACTGGGAAAGGAAACTATTATACATACAGACCATAAACATCTTTAATTCTTGCAAACACAAGGGAAGTTGCAGAATGATAGACATCAGAGGTGGTCATCTTATCTAAAAAAATTTCACCTTAATATTCATCATAAAAAGGAAGCAGTAACAAAGTCATAGATTGTTTGAGTAGGCCTCTAGTTATAGGTTTGAAAATGGTCTTGGATTGATGTGGTCATCAATCATCCACATGGGAACAACTATATGGTATTGACCCTAATTTTGCTAATATATTTAGTAATTTGGTAGAAATAAAGTGTGTCTCTGATTTTCACTTGGAGGATGGGTTGCTTTGCCATGTTGGTCATATATGTGTACCCACTGAGGAATGAAAGAAAATTATATGGGAAGCTCACTATAGCCGTGTTACGGGGCATTCCTGTATTTTTAAGACTACTTCTATCATTCAAAAGTATTTCTATTAGCCAAAAATGAAGCAGTATATAATTTCATATATACAAGCTTGTGGAGCCTGTGCAATTCTAAAGCTAGCAAGCCGTAAGTTGAGTCTATACTTAACATTACGATAAGCCATGGTAGTCTGTTTCAATGGATTTTATGTCTGGGCTTCCAACTACCAGGCAAGTCCATGATTGTGCATATGTTGTGGTAGATAGGTTTTCTAAAATCACTATCACGGTAGCATGTAAAAATAGTATTTATGTAGAAGAAAATACCAAGTTATTTTTTGAACATATTTGGCTTCATTTTGGTTTGCAAAAATAATTATTTCTAATAGGGGTAGCAGGTTCAATAGAAAATTTTGGTCTGCTCTATGGTCTGCAATCATGCCTTTTGGTTTAGCCCAACCCCCATGGTATCTTGAAAGAACAAGTTCTCACTATAAATGGCGGAAGCAAAGAAGAGATAGTGCAGAAAAGCCAAATTCAAAATTTTTAAATAGCCAGTGAATGCATGTATGCACTTCACATTCTTGGCAAAGCCAAGCCTTTCTGTAACCCTATTAACAGTTATTAATGACATGCGTAAATTCATGAAAGCTTTTTGAGATTTTCTAAATCTGCTCATTTTCTATGAGTCAAATCATACACCAACTTGGCTCTCACCTCAACAGTCAAATCACTAACTCCATGCTAGATCATGATAACCCTCGGCCTTAACCACAATGTTAGTGAGCACATCCTTAGTAGAGTTCGCTTCCCTGAAGTTATACGATATGATTACATTGGTAAAAGATTTAATAATTAAACAAGCCTCATCAATAATTGCCTTGATTGACCATGGTGGAATCCATATTTACATGTTAATATGATGGTCTTTGTATTGATTTGTGTGTGCTTCTTGTTTAATTATATTTGAGATTCGTGGAAAATTTATTATTGATAGTTAATGTTGAATTAATTTGGAAGAGACATACACTAATTCATTCGTGTTTGAAAATATGGCTATTCTGAATTTGCACATATAAACCTCGCAAATCTAGGTAGATGGAAATCCATGGACTTCATTTACAATATTCAAGGCCTATATTCGATGGACAAGACTGATAAAGTGCAAAAAAAAGATGTAGAACATTAATGTCATTAAGATTGATGTAAGTATTCTTTTGTTTACATGAATTTATTTTTGTGATAGTCAATAATCCAAAATAGCATAAAATGGCATTCTCAAATATCAATAGTACACAAAACTTAAGACTGTCATCTCATAAGACAATGATATTATAATCATAAGGCAGTCAATATTAATAATTATTCACAGAAATTCAACTTAAATAATGAAAAAAATATATAAAAATAAAAATTCAATAGGAATCTTCTAATATGAATGCAATATAATGAAAAAATAAATTATAAATATTACCTAAACAAGTAAATATGATAAAAATAAAAGAAAATCAAAATCTATGTAGATTCCCAAGTATCTTGGACATGTGTATAAATCTTATATTTTGTTTCATTTCCATGTATTTTCACTTATATTTATTATATTCATAATATCATTCTTAAACTCAATATACCATTTTTATATTAATTTTCTCATATCATTATATTATATTAATATTTTTATACTCAAATTATCATTCTTATATTCAATTTATTGTAATTATAGTTATTTTTTGTACTCACATATCAACACGTATATACAAAAAAAATTTAATTTACTTTTTTCAATTAAAGAAAAAAGATAGAAAATAGAAAATCCCAATTAAATATCATCCTCAAATGGATAATAAAAAATGGTGCTCTAAAGTTATTAATTAACTAAAAATTGAATATTATAAGCTTTCTAAAAGAGACAATTTTAAAAATTAAGAACATTTGAAAGGAGGACAAAAATCTTCCCTAGGGTAGTCTAGAGTACACCCACTCTTCATTAGTAGGATGGTATTTTCTTTTGAAACCTAGAAGGATTTATCCAAGTTCATTATATCAATGTAATATAATCTCTTCAATTTCTTCACATTGATGTTTACATGGAAACTCCAATCATACATGAGTGTAGAGAATTACATCTCCTATTGTAATACATGGTATATACATCTAGCCCAAAAATCATATCTAGTTTTTTTTTTTTATAAAAAATATTTTTACTTATTTTTTCCAATCTTTTTATTATCATCAAATAAAAAAGGAAATAAATAATAAATTATTTAGATTATTTTCTCCATCATCCTCTACAAAGTTTTTTTTTTTTTTAAATTTTTTTTGACACACTTGTCAACTTGGGTTAAATATTTAGTATCTCACCTTTCTTAAAAGGACATTAAATCCCAATTTTGAAAAAAAAAAGCTCTAAGATTTCTTATTTTCATGTCTTAGCTAACAAGATAGCTTATTTATTTTATTTACTTGTATATAAAAATGTATAAAGTTACAAATGTTAGAATCTTAAAATGGTGGTTTACAAAAATATAGGAAGATTTTATCTATTTCTTAACCCTCCCTAATTATATTATTAGGATTTTTTCCCTCGTCAAGTGGAATAGATAGGATGGGGCCTCTAATGAATGAGAGAAGGTAGAAACTTTAGTCTTTCAATCTGATAATAAGGAGGGATGACAATTAATTTTATTTCCCAATTCTACAAGTCTAAAAATTCTTGTACTTGTAAGTTATTAAATTATTTAAAAGGAAATACAAGAGTGATAATTACAAATAAATCCAATTAAGTTTTTTGATTGAAGTAATGTTACCATGCAAGTTGGAGAAATTTAGAGAGAAATCACCCAAATGAGAGAGGAGACACAAGATCTTTTGAAAAGGGAAAAGAAAAAAGAAAAGATAAACACCTTATGTACTATGGATGAAGGCAAAACCTGAAAGAAAGAGATAAAGAAAGTCATTAAAATGATATCATTCATGAAGAAATGGGAGGAGAGGCATATATTAAATAGAGATGAGGAGAAGAGTTACAAAGTAACTCACAAATCTATGAATTCCACTATTCATAATGTGTGTGCAAAGTGTCAACATCCTCTTAAGCAGCATAATCTAAAATTCCTTAATAAAGGAATAAAAATAAATGACATGTCGTCACATATGTACAAGAGGAAAAATTACATGAAGCAATTCCAAATGAATCTCCTAAATTAAATACAGCCAAGGAAAGATTAATAATCTAATACCCCCCTTAATCTTTACTTAGGGATTTTACATCAAACCCTTGAATGAGTTACAATCCAATAATTTTATAGTGAGATAGAAGTATCTCTTTATAATGTCTGCAACTTGATCTTCGTCTTTACGATACAAAAGAGAAATATGATTGTCTTCAATTTGAGCTAAATCCAAATATTCAAGTAGTCTTCTTATCCATAGTGCCTCTTTGGATGCATTCATACAACCTTCATATTCAACTTTGATGGATCCAAGAGAAGTGGATTGATGATTTTGAATGATACATGAGATTTCACCTCATCCAACAAAGAAAAAATACCCACATGAAGATTTCTCATTATTGGGATCTCCCCCTAGATAATATCATTATAGTCTTTGAAAATAAACTCAAAAATTAAATCATAAAAAATAAATAATCATTAAGAGAATGAATAACAATCTCATAGATAGATTCAATAGAAAATTGGCAGGCTGGAAGGGAATTCTTCTCAGTGAAGCTAACAAGATTCAGCTGGTCAAGTCCACCCTTCAAATCCTTCCAACTTATACACTTAGCCTCTTCTCTATTCTGGCTAAAGTGGCTGAGGATTTGGAAAAAATCCAATGGAGATTTCTTCGGTTGGGGGTGAAAGAGAAAAAATGCCTCGCTTTGATTTCTTGGGACAAAGGTTATCTCCCCAAAAAGGCTAGGGGGATGGGAATTAGGAGGATTAGGCCTTTCAATAAGGCGCTTCAAGCCAAGTAGATTTGGAGGATTTTTCCATGGTAAAGGGGAATGGAGGGATTTCATTGAGGAAAAATACTTGTCCAATGCTTCTTTGAATTCTTTCTTTGAAATTTATGATATCCCAAATGGTTCTTGTATCTGGACTGGCATTCTCAATGCCAAAGAACTAGCCAAGTCAAAAGTGAACTAGAAAACTAGAAATGGGCACAATATTAGCTTTTGGAATGATAATTGGATTCTATCACGGCCGCTGAAAGATATGTGTTTCTTTAATTCTTGGAAGGAGGAGTGCATCTTACAATTTGGGGACAAATTTAGTGATTATAGATTGGGTAAATCTTGGGTGGATCTTCCCTCTATTTCCCCAGAGCTTTCCTCATTACTCACCGCTCTAAATGCTATTTCCCTCTCTTATAATCAGGATGCTTTGATATGGGAATCTTCCCCTAATGGCTCTTTCACTGTTGCCTCAATGTACTCTATTCAGCTGCATCTGGAGGCTACCCCTTTCTGGTCGAAATCCTTGCTACCTGGCCTTCTCCCTAAAATCAATGATTTTTACTATTGATAAATTCATCAAGAGTGTTATTCCCATACCAAAAGGTGTGTTATGTGTCAAGTTGAAGATGAGTATGTGGACAAACTATTTATCCATTGTACTTTATTGAGGTCTATCTAGCAATTTTTCCTATCACTTTATGGCCTGCATTGGTGCTTCCTATCCTTTGGTAAGGAACTATTCGCCCATTGGACCTTGCCCTCCAAAAACACTTCCTTTCATAAATTGTGGTCATGGGTGCTTCCTCACCTCTGTTGGAGCATTTGGAAAGAGTGCAATAACTGCATATTTAGGGATTGTAGTGTCATTCCCAAAATTTTATTCAAAAAGATACACCATGCTCTCTTGGAAAAATTTATTTTTTGTGGGAATACTTTAATCCTTTTGCAGGCATTGATGACACTGCTAATCCCTTAAAGATCATAGATAAAAGACAACACTATACCTAGGGCTATCCTCTGGAAGGATGGGCCAAGGCCAACTTTGATGAAGTGGCCAAGGGCAGTCCTTGGAAGGTGGCAAGTGGTGGCATAATTCAAAACAACTTTGGCGAGAGCATTGCTGCTGTTAGCCTCCCATTGGGCATACAAACCAATCACTATGCAAAAGTGAATGCTTCCCTCCAAGTGACTAAATTAGTTCATGACATGGGAATCAAAAATCTTTGGTTAGAAGGGGATTCACACAACATGATCAACTGTCTTAATTTGAAACATCCACCATCATGGACTATTGCTAATATGGTTGAAGAAACCCACTCCCTTTTGAACACCTTGTATAAGGTCCATTTATCGCATGTGTTTAGAGAAGGAAACCAAGTTGTTGACTAGTTTTCCAACGGGGCATTGAGAAGTGAAAGATAGACACACTGGCTTAACGGAGGAGACCTCCCACGTGAAGCATTGGATTTCATGGCTTATGACTAAATCCATGGGAAGGAAGGTTTTATTAATATTAATCATTTTTTTTAAACCTTTGAAAGGAAATGGGTTTTCTATTAATGGAAAGTACGAGACAGATTGGAAAGGAAATCATTACAAATCACACCTGCACACCTACAGGGTACCCAGATGCTTCGGCAAAACTTATCATTCAAGGCAAACAAACAAAACTATCTGGAATATTTTATAGAATTTTGGTATGTGCTTCTGTGTTTCTTCCTATCTATCTGCATTTCTTACGATCGGAGGGGAAAGGCATAGTAGGCAGTCTGCTAAAGATTGTGAAAAATGGAGGCGGTAGACCAGGATTTGGAAATACCTTCAAAGTGGTGGCATTTCCACCTTCATTAAGAGGCTTCACAGTGGGAAGCAGAATGTGATGAAAATTTTCATCAAAAACTGGAATAAAGGCATTATTGAGATAGAGGGAAGAAAGTTTAGAGTGACAGAGGAGGTCATATTGGTAGTTACAGGGATCCCTATTGGTGGAAAGAAATTGTACAAAGACTAGAAAATTTCAGACTCAGCAATTAGTGACTTTGTCAGAAATGAGGAGGAAAAGAAAGAGATAACCAAGGTTGGAACCCACTACCTTCCTGAAGGGATGAAGAGATTATGGAGGTTCATGTTAAGATCCATCATCTACTACATAGCGCTAACCACCAGGTTTGATAGAATGTGAACCTACCATTTTGTCCTCTTGAACCATTTTCTACATGATATGAAGGTGTCTATTCCCTTTTATTTGTATGCTTCAATAAATGATAACATTAATGGGTATAGAGAGAAGGTCATTGCTAACCCTTCCCTACATGAAGGCCTTTTGCTTCTAATCTATGAATATTTTAAGGCCCAAATCCTTGGGAAGGAGGTGGTTGAGAAAGATGAGATGGAGCCCTCTGGTTCATGTTACATCCCCTCACAGATAGAAGATAGTGATGGTCTACATTCTGAGGATGATGATGAGTATGAAATGAAAAAGAACAATCTGGGTTTGTCTTTCAAAAAGTGCAGAGTCAGTTTGCAAAGCATAAAAAAAGAGAAATTGGTAACCCCTAAAAAACATAGTACCATGGTTATTTCTTCTGAGTACATTGACGAATATATGGACACGGAGGATGAGGAGATTATTTCCAGTGGCAAAGGCAAAAAGAGAAAACAACTTACAATGGGTAAAAATTAAATGGACTTGAAGAGGGATATTAGAGAAAACCGAAAAGCCCATGAGGTCAAAACCCATCGTGTCTCCCCTGTTTTGGACCACAATCTGAAGAGGAAGCTCCAGGATGATTTCCAAGATACTAATACGACTTCCCATTCCCCTTAGATCTTTCAACCCCATGAAATGGGGAACGATGACAAGAAGGATAGTGAGTTCTATTGTTACATGGAAGAACATGGGAAGATAATTGGATGGCAAGACTTCAATGTAAAAACTGCAAAAATTGGGATTACTAGAGAAATCATAAATCTCAAGGTAATTGAAGGAGAGGGACGTTGTATCAAGATGGATGAGCATATTGACCCTTCTTTCGTGGAGCTTAGTGATAACACCAGGGAGTTCGAGATGGACCTGCTCAATAACTCTGAAAATAGCATGGTTGATAATTATAAAACCATCAAATGGTTATTCCACAAAGTGGAGGACCTTAAAAAGGGGGAAAAGATAATGCAAAGGCTAAAAAAGACATGAATACTAAGGATCAGGAGATAAACAATAGAGTGAAAATGTTGGAGGATAACAGGACTAGGGTAGAAGCTAACCTAAAGAATATTGCAGAGCAGAGCTATAATATCCTTAAGGCATCCAAAGATCATACCAACACGATCATAGAGAAGCTGGAGGCAAAATTAGTTGGGCTGGAGGTGGCCAATATGGAGGTGGACACTGAACATAACACTGAACAGGGTCCTGACTAGTGAACCAGAGCTAGAACCAAGAAGATAAAGGGAAACAACTTGACATTGGATCTCCAAAAGATCAAGGATTTGGCAGCCAACATGGAGTTGCTCGAAGCCAAGGTGGCCACTCTGATGGTGGACTTATCATGAGAGTCCCTGGTTTTTTCTGCTGACCATGTTTAATCTGCCTTTGTAGAATCTCTCTATTTTTTTCGATGGCCTTTAGTTGGCCTATTCTATATTTTTTCTTTTCTTCGTTTTAGATTAGGCTTAAAGTTACTTGAATTATATTCTGGGTTTCAGGAACCCTGTAAAACCTGTTTTACTTAATCAAACACATATTGTAAACATAATTTTTTTTTCAACTTTAAAATAAGATTGATAAGGTTTAGACATGAATCAAGAAACTAAAACAATAAGAAGATAATAGTTAACAATAGATCTATGTTTCCTTCCCATTACACTATTTTTTTGACGTGTATCGGGAATGGATAGCTCATGCTTAATATCGAATGATTTTAATCAACCATTGAAAATATTATTAGCATATGATATATCACACTATATTCTATGGATTATGAGTGTTAAAATCATATTGTCTTTCAAGGATATGAGAAATCCAACAAATTTCAAGAACTTCATCCTTACTAAGAGAAAAATGGAGCAAGTTGATAAACATCAACTGAAGTAAGTGCATACCAAATCATTGGATGGAGGGATTCTCCATGGGTCCCAAAAAGCCTACTATGAATGAGGTACAAATGAAGTTCCCTCCATGGTTAACCTTGAAGAACAGTCTCCCTACACATCCTACCAAAAAAACATGCAACTATGTGCATACAAATAGATGGTGTAAAACCATACTAAAATTGATAGCAATTCATGCTAATCAATGAAATCAATATAATACTCATGAAGGCAATATCGATAGATAACTCACAATACTTGAAAAATTATAATTCAGCATTAGCAATGACTTTATTTGCACTCAATCAAACATTTGAGATAATTCCTATTTCTTCTTAAAATTGATATAATTTCAAAAGGTTGAACGTCAGTTAGCTAGAAAAGTTACCCCTTCACTTGAATAAGAATTTCAATTTTTGAAGAAAAATTAAATGATATTTATATATCTAAGGAAAGACATTTTGTTTTTAAAAAGAAATTAAATTACGTAAAAAAATTTCGTTTCATTTAAAGAAATTTTAATAGTTAAAAAAGATTATCTAAAAAAAGCTCTATTTTCTTGATACAAACTATTTGAAATTGAAATTAGAAAATTAAAACTACTTAACTTGATTTCTAATGTAGACATAATTAAAAAAACTCTAGATACGAAAAAATACCCCTTCTCACTTAAATGAGATTGAAACTTTAAAAATAAACACTTATTATTTTAAAGAAATGAAATATAATAAATTTTGAAAAAAAACTTTAATTTTACAAAAGAAATTTAAATTAAAAATAGAAAACTACAAAATAAATTTTATATAAAAAATTATTAGAATCTTAAAATTATTTTAGATTTTTTTAAAAAAAAAAGCTTTCCTTTAATGTAAATAAATTTTAATATTTTAAATACACAAAAGTTTTTGGAAAAACTTGTTTTGATTCAAATCTTTAAAAAAAATTATGGAAAAAAAATGATTAAGGTCTCTTTTAGAAAGCTTATAATATTAAATTCTTAGTTATTTAATAACTTTAGACCACCACTTTTTATTATGTATTTTAGGATGATATTTAATTGGAATTTTCTATTCTCTATCTTGTTTCTTTAATTGAAAAAGGCAATGTTAAAAAAGTTTTATATACACATGTTGATATGTGAATACAAAAAATAAGTATAATTACAATAAATTGAATATAAGAATAGCTACTTTCAAAGCACAGTTAATGATTTCTTTTAGGATCCTGAAAAAAAGGGTTCTTCTCTTGCGATTGAATTTTCAACTCTGCACTATCGATTCATTGGACTCTCAACTACATTTATTCTCAAAGACAAGATATGCTCAGAAAGGCTCTCACTCTCCTCCAGATCTATGTTTTCAGGTCTCAATGAAAATCTATTGTTTTCAAATAAGCTCAAGGAAGACTCTATGTTCTTTTCCCCTAGGGCTCCTTGTAGGATTTTTTCATGGGAAAGAAACCATCGAGTTTTGGCAAATCCATAGATTCCTGCTCAATTTCAAAATGCCAAACGAGCCCGTCAGAATAAGGAATCTGCTTCAAACCCTCGCCCTCAATTTTTTCCTTCTCATTACCCATTAATAATAGTTTCTCATGCCTTCAACCTCTGGATTTAAATCCAAATCCAAACAACCTAAAATATTCCCCTCCTCATAAGTGCACTTACCCTAAATTGTATAAACCCTCTGGGTTTCGACATCTTGATCCCTCCATTCAACCGATTCATTTTCCCAAACCCTCAAAATTCACATCCCTTTGTCCATTTCCTTAATCCTCACCGCATCGCATAAACCTTTCTAACATCCCTGAACACATAAACATGCACATTAGTGGGTATTGAAGAAGGTGTAGATATGTAAGAGAGATAAATGGGCCCCATTTATCTCTCTTACAGATCTACACCTTCTTCAATACCCACTAATGCGAGCTATACTCCTCCTCACCAAAGAAGGACACCATTCTCTAATAGATTCCCTGCTAAGGATGTGATGGCCTTGGAGATCTCCAATTGCTTAATGGAAAAAACTCAAGAGATTTGTGAATCTTATGGAGTGTTCTATAGATGGAATGGATTCAATTCTTCCATTTAATGCATCGCATCCTGGCTTGAACATAAGCTAAATAATAAGGTAGGTATGTTTATCCTTCCTGAGCATTTCATTTGTTTAATATGCAGCAGTAAAGACATTAAAGCAAAATTGCTTCGCGAAGATTGCCCTAGTTACAAAAACATTAGTTTTACAGTGCTAGATTTGGTTCCTTTTTTTAATCCACTTAACTTAAAATATTTTTTAGGTGAAAGAGTTATTTTACTATAAAACATGCCATTTGAATTCCTAAATGATGAACTTCTTAGGAAAATTGGGAATCTATATGGTAAATTCGTAGGGTTTGTTGATACAAAATTCTTGTATTCTGAAAAAGAAATTATTGTTAGAATGAATCTGAATATGAAAACTCTTAAACCTATTATCATTAAAGGTAAAACCTCCACCCATATTATCAACCCAACTATTTCTCATACTTACCTAGATACATATGAACTAGATTCCCCAGCTGGTGAAGTAGCTCCTCGGCCTACAAATAAGTTTATATCGAAATCCACTAAACCCTACAAGCTCGATGTCACTTTTGCTGAAGACAAAGCTGGATTTCTGGTTTCCCCAATAAAAAATCCAACCAGTATATTTCCTTCCCCGAATTGACCCCTATTACCAATATCCAAACCACTAATATATGCAAAACACCTCTTGATCAACCATCTTTACCTAATGTGCTCACTCCTCCCTATGTTGTAACACATGTTGATTCAAAACTTAAGATCTCTTCTTTACCTAATATCCCCCCTACCATTTTAAAAAGTTCCTCTCATCCAGAAACATTAATTAAAACCCCTATAACAAGAATTCCTATAAATTCATAACCTTGAGAGTCCAAAATAATATTTCAACCAAACTACTCTATCTCAACTAAAACAAAGGGTTTGGAAGAACATTCAAATCAGATCTTGCAAGATCAAATCTCGGATAATATTCTCCAGGCTATGGAACCCACTGATAAGGACAAAATTAGTGAAGATGTTAACACCATAGCCTATTACATAGGGGAATCCTTAATAGATGAACTGATGGATCATTTTTTGGATGAGATCTGTGATAAAGAGGAATTGAACCTACAACGAAGGCTCCTCATTGAAGGGATAATTTCTGTAGAACCTGAGGAAGATGCATTTGAAGAATGGTTAGTGAATTTAGAAAATAGGGAAAACTTAAAGATTTGGAATCTCTTGGTGTTTTTGTTATCAATGACAGTCGATGCTCCCCTAATTGTGCAAAAACATCCAAAAAGAGAGGTAGAAAACCAAATTCCAAGCTCTGAACGCTGGCTCGAGAAGCAATAGGAAAAATTAAAATTACCTCACTTTTAAATGTTGGCAAAGGGAAGAGACTTCCCAAGTAGCCATGAAGATCCTTACATGGAATGTTAGGGGCATGAATGCCACAAGAAGCGAATTATTCTTCGCTGCATTAAAAATTCTAAACCAGATATAATTTTAATTCATGAAACACAAATGGATAAAATAGAGATGCAAAATTTTAAAAAAAGATTAGGATTTAAAGATCTAGAGGAATCCCCTGCTACTTGAGCCTCTAGGGGTTTAGCAATGATTTGGGATCCTCGAGGCCTCTCCATTAACATTCTAGAAAGGAGAAATTATTGGATGTGTCAAAAATTTAAGAGTTTTATGAACAATCTGACATTTAATATCATAAATGTATATGGCCCTACCCAAAATAGAGATAAAATAATAGTTTGGAATGAAATTGAGGCTTTCCTTAATCTTCTTCCAAATGACTTATGTCTCATTGGAGGAGACTTCAATGTATTCATTAAAACCACTGACAAGAAGGGTGGTAATAGAATTCTACTGAGGGCTTCCTATGACTTCATTAACTAGAAAGAAAGATTATCTCTCCTAGAAATTACCACCGAGGAGAGCTCCTTAACCTGGAAAAATAGGAGGAAATGTTTCTGCAATATTGCAGAAAAATTAGACAGATTCTTCCTTAAAGGAAGCCTTTCCAACTCAAATCATACCTTTTCTGCTAATATCCTTCCTATAACTGGTTACGATCACTTCCCGGTACAATTGAGTATCTTCATGGAATCTAAACCTAAGAAATATCGCTTTAAATTTGAACAAGTGTGGCTCTGAGATACTAAAATTATGAGTCTAATAGAACAATAGTGGAATGAACCTAGTTTAAATGGCTCAAAACTATTCATTGTAGTTAACAAACTGAAAATCATTAAACGTAAAATGCTAGAATGGAACTCTGAAAATTTTTGTAACATCTTTGAATCAAAATTACATCTTGAAGAATAACTAAAGGTGTTAAACTCTGAGGTTATTCAGTCAGGTATGGATGAGGAGCTCTACCTAAAAGAAAAATCACTCCTTAATTATGAGGATATACTGGCTAAAGAAGAGATTTTTTGGAAACAGAAATCCCGGGAATCTTGGCTTGATGTTGGTGATAGAAACACACAATTCTTCCATAACAACACCAAACAAAGAAGATGTATTAACAAAATATCTATTATTAAGGATACATTGGGAAATAAGATAGTGGATCCCAAACTCATTGCAAGTGAAATTGTACATTACTTTACTAATAATATCCTTAATAACTTTGAGAACTCCAATCTGAATAAACAAACAAAATTATTTAAGAATATCCCTAAAATCTTAACCAAACAACATTAAAAAATGATGATTGAAAATTTTGTGATAGAGGAGATCAAAACAACACTTTTTAAAATGAATCTAGATAAATCCCCTTGTTCGGATGGATTATCAGCCATTTTCTTTCAGAAATGATGGAACTTCATTGTGAAAGAGATCACGGAGACCTTGGATGGGGTTAGAAACTCGGGTCAAATACTCAGAGAAGTCAATAACACCTTCATTGCTCTCATCCCCAAAAAATATAAACCAGAGTTCCCTGGCAACTATAGACCAATTTCTCTCTACAATATGTTATACAAATTACTAACTAAGACCCTATCTCTTAGACTACAAAAAAATTCTCCCTCTGATCATCAGTGAGGAACAGACTGGCTTTGTTCCTAGAAGATCCATCTTTGATGGAGTCATCATTACTAGTGAAGCCATTCACTCTGTCCAAAAAAGAAAAAACCCTATCATGCTTATCAAGCTAGATATTCAAAAGTCTTGTGATAAGGTAGACTGCAGATTCCTCTGGAAATTTCTAGAGGCATTTGGGTTTAATAAGAGTTGGATCAACCTAATCTGTGATTTCATCTCCACACCAATGATCTTGATTCTAATAAATGGGACTCCAGAAGGATTTTCAGCATTTCTAGAGGTTTGAGATTGGGAGACCCAATCTCCCCCTTTTTATATATCATTCTGGCTGAAGCCTTAGGATGTACTATTTCCATGGAGAGGGAATCGAGCTCTCTAAAGGGTATAGCTATAACAAGAGATCTAAAACCTACTACCCACCAACAATTTTTAGATGATACAATGTTGTATGGAGAAAGCAATAGATCTGAGGCAAGAGCCTTTGCGAGAATCCTTGAGACTTACTCCATGGCCTCTGGTCAAGAAATCAATTAGAATAAAACATAAGTTTTCTTTTTTAACACAGACAACTCATTGGAAGTAGACATATCCCATATTCTTAATTTTAAAAAGGGTATGCTTCCCTGTAAATACTTGGGCCTTCATTCAGGAGAAGCAAGCAGATCATTAGCATTATGGAATCCCATAATATAAAAAATGAAGAACAAAATGCTGACATGGAAAGCAGATGGCTTTCCTCAGCTAGGAGAGCTACCATGGTCCAATTTATGCTAGCAGCTATGCCAACTTACCAGATGTCCTTTATTCAACTTCCCATAAAAAAATGAAGTGAATTGAACAAGAACTTTAGGACCTGTTAGTACTCTTAGATTTTGAAGAAATTTGGACTGACTATACTGAAAATTCCTCTAAGGCAAGATGAATAACCCCTAAAAACTTGCGGAGAATGCTTACTTTGAACACATCCAAAAAGAAGCCTGATGATTTTTGTGAATAACCTCTTGGGAGACATGTTCCTCACCTTTAATTTGGAAAATACAGAGGGTTTCAGCTCTTAGGTTTCAGTTTGGACATGTTTTGGGGATAGCCATTTGGAGGCGTTTATCCAAATCTGCATTTTGCCTAAGTGTAAGTTTGTTGTCGCAAGCCCTGTTTGCATCTGAATATCTGATGTCCTGGTAAGTTTCATGGCCCACCACTTTTGTATTATTTAATATGTATATCAAAAAGTTTATGTTTCAAAGCTCAATCCATTTCGAGTCCGTTTGACTTGTACTAGATCTCCCAAAGTTGGTCTTCCAGAAATGTCTCATTTTTTTTATTCTGCCCTGAATTTTGATTAGCCGTGTTTGCTCAATTGTAAATTTTGACCTTGTGACCTAATTGAAACATTTCCTTTTGCAACATATTACAAAGGTCAAATACTTCTTATATCTCTTTATTTAGGTCATGATGAGCCCGTCTGGTTAGTTTGCCAATCTGATTCTGTTTACATTTTCTATCAGTGTGCTGAGTTGTCAAATGTAGAACTCTGAAGTAGCTTACTTTGAGGTCTTGCAAATATGTATCTGAATGAATGCCTTGGATAATTGAGTTTTCCCTCATATTGAAAGCATTTATTTTTTCCTACCTGGAGATACGCAGACTTCTACCAATTCAATTGATCACTTTTCTTTGCCAATTCGAAACCCAATTTCTGCATATCTGTTCTATTTTGGTTCAGGAAGTGTTTTAGGTGCTGACTTTACACATTAATGTTTTTTAATCGATGGATCATCAAAGAAGGTTAGTGGTAGTATCATGATCCATATATGAATTTAAATCTATGACCAAGGGTTAACACTCCAAAGGCTTTAGATCATGAGTTTTCAAAGTCAGTTTTAAAGGTGATTTGTGCAGATTGGCAGTGCGAACCGAATTACTTTTTCAAGAGGCCATGTTTGATCAGTGATTTTTTTGGCTCAAGTCTTTTTGTGCAATCTCCTTTGGTATGGGTTTGAACATATGTTGGAAATGAACTGAAGTTACAGATGGCACATTTCTTTGAGGCTTCTCGGTCATTTTTTAAGGCCAGTTCTAGAGGCCAGATGCTGTGAATGAGTTTAGTTTGCATAAATATGAAAAGTTATTGTAAAGTCTTCCAGTTAATAATTTGTGGTCTGATTGAAAAATAGTTTGTACTTACAATGGAAAGGCAGGCATATTAAAGGAAGCCATGTTAGATCCAACATCCATCTTTTCCATGCTATTCGAAAGTGAGTTGTTTGAAGATTACACAAGACAACTTGCAATGGCTTCATTGGCTTCATCTGAAATACTGATTGAATGAGAAGGAATTGATATGAGGAAATTGCAGGAAAAGCTAAAGGTCTTTCAAAAGGAAAGAGAATAAAAACTCTCATATATTGAAGGACTTTCTTAGCCAATACCTAAAAGGTGATAAGGAGGGTTTTGTTCGTCGTGTTAAATGTGAAGCTCAACGACTTTCCAATGTAGCATTCGGAGTTGATATTTTGCACACAGTTGGCTATATATGTCAGACCAGCAGCAGCAGATGATTCTTTTTTGCTGCAACTACAAGAAAAAATGAAAATATATTTAAGGACCGAAGGAAACTATAGTGAGAGTGATATGGAAACATATTTACAATGCAATAAAGACTGGATGATAAACTCACTATGGAAGCTTAATGTTGCTAACATTGAAGCTACACTCTTGCATGTATGTAAAATGGCAAGGCATGTTCATCCTGAAAAAAATCCAAATGATCCTCAAGCTTCCCAAAGGTTTCAGACACTGGGAGAAGCTTACAAGGTTGTTAGTGATCCAACACAAAGCGGCCAGCGTACAAGAAATATAAGTAATGTAACTGCAAAGTGGAAGGAGCTGCATTGCGTTAAAAGCCGCAAAATACATGAGAATTTCCAGTGCAATGTTCCAATGTATATAAATATTTAAAAGATAAAACTTCTTTGCAAATGCAGTTGCAGGAATTAGCATTGAAATTAGAGAAGAAACTAGTGTAAAGGGGCTGCATTGAATGTGGGAACAACACAAGGTAAAAATTACGCAGTAGTGAAGGAAGGTTTCTTTTAAATTTTTTAATTCAAATACCATGTGGCATCAATAAGAGCCATCACATGCAAACAACACACAGGGAAACAATGCATTAGATAGCACTAGTGCTATGCTAAGACAAAAGAAGATTAACATATACCCTACGCAGCATGCCATTAGAAGGAATGATAAAACACTTTATAACATTTCTAAAGCCAATGCAATAGGCATGTCAGCGAAATAATAAAGAGGAAAGTGCAGGAGATAAGCATTGAGGACCTCGCATGATGAATGGAAGACCAGATCATGCAATGTAAGGTTAATTAGCAGGAGTTTTCAAATGCAAATGAAACATTACAATTTACCAAACATTGAGGCTACGTAGACCTTCCAATGTCTGCGCAGATTTGGGGGCTGTGAGTTGTGAGATTTTTTAAACATTAAAACCAAATCAAATGCCATATCCCTCAGAATTCTGCGCCTAGATGATGAGTAATACTAGTTTGCGCAATGTGTGAAAGGGGGATTGCATGTTAAAATGGGAAGTGAAGACTACATTTTGAATAACAAGCATGAAAAAACTATTAAATGTAAAACTTTTAAACAACCAGAGATCTTGCGCAAAATTGTAAAGGAGATAAGTATTGAGTGCACGGTGTTTAAAGGTAGAGCCAACACTAGATAATGGGATGTGGAAAATGTGAGAACCACGCTTAGTGTGGAGTGCATTTTCAAAAGCTAATTACTATGCATGGGTGAATCATGGAAGCTGGAAGCTACAGGCTTTCAAAACTCAAAAAATACAAAAGAGCATTATCCCACCTTTGCTAGGTGGGTTATTTTTGGAATATTTATATAATTTAGTGCTTGGATGGTGTAATGAGAAAGAATCTAGGAGACTTATGACGGGCCCCCTAGCTAGAAGAGTACTGGGCATGGCAGACCCCATATTTTGGGCACTAATGTAGAAAGACCTTTAAAACATCTAAAAACATTATCCCACATTGATCCCAAAAATGACTACAGTAGTGTTTATAAGAAAAAGGCTTACATATGCCTTTGAAGACAAAGAGGAAGCTATCCACATGTGTAATTGATTGGTGACTGATGCCTCAGGAAGCGTGCTCGGATGATAGGTGAGCAAATTTTGCAGAGAAATGGTACCAGATGGAGGTGACGACATGGCAACACATGGCGGCTCATAGCGCACTCGCGACAGAGGAATATGATCACGGAAATGGTTCATGACTATGTGACCTAGCTTGTCACGCAATCGTGCTGGTTTGACAAGGTCCCAAAAATGTTGGGCGGGTGAGCGACCGAGCTCGTTGTCCAGTCGCACAACATCTAGTCGCTCAGTCGTGAACCCAAGATGAGCTCGTCGTGCAGTCGCGCATGAAAATTGAGATGACTGATATAACTCGCGGGTGAGCAAGCAAGCTCGTCACGCAGTTGTGAAGCATCCAGCTACACAGTTACGCACCCAAAAATGGCCAGTTACACACTCACGCAAGGTTTGCATTGGAGTTAAAATGTGACACAACTGAGCGATCAATGCTAGTTGCGCACTCGCTGAGGTTATGCAGAGGTGGATTTTCAGAGCCAACCAGGAGGTGACACTTGGAAAAATCTGGTGACTTGTACAAGAAAAAGGAAGAAATGATTTAAAAAATCCAGACAGAATATAAAGTCAAAGTTAAAATTGCATAATGAAATAGTTTAGACTATATTGAAAAATTTGACAAATTTAAATGATGCACAAGCGAAAGAATTATTTAAACATATGATCAGATTTTGTGCAGACATATAAGTGTGAGCCTTATGAGACATATAAGTATGATTAGAGGAAAGGTCTCAAAATGAGGATTCTGATTTTGTGAGCCTTTTGGATGCAGATTTAATAAGATTTTTACAGTTAGAGAAAGAGGAAGTTGCAGATATTTTCTGCAAGAAGAAGGACAAGTGTCAGTGACTGAATTTGTTCTTCTCATTTCTCTATATCTTAGATTCTTCTCAATTGTATAGGAATGGTCAAATTAATGCTACAAGGCAACTTTCAGATTTTGTGTGTCTGGTTTTGAGTTCTTTGTTATGTAGATGTATTGAATAAGAAGTTTTTAATGAAAAACAAATGGAATCCCTTACCAGTATTTGTCTGATGTCTTTGTGTTTGATCCTAAATCTTTGTCCATAAATTTGTAAGGTATTTTAGTGCACCTGTTATAAGGTAACTATTAATTTTTGTTTGAGTTTCTTTCAAGGAAAGAGTAAATCTTATAGACAAGTTCAGAGGTTTCAAGGTTGGATATGAATGTGATGTCTAGGTGTTGGAGTGAAAAGAGTGAAATGTAAGGCATTTCATTTGGGTCCTGTATGTTTGGATTTAGATGGTTTTCTTTGAATGTTTGTTTATATGACTCTATTGCCCAATAGACAAGGCACTGGTCTTTTCTTCTTTATGCAGTTGTCATCATCAATTCATAAAATCAATTCAATTTATTTTTCTGTTTAAAGAATGATGACGGATTGTCATATCAAGTGTGATGGGCAAGAATCCATCCCATGATTCACTAAAAGAGTGAATCCAATAGGTACACCCACCTTAGCCTTTGATCTCAAAGTGTAGGAGGATTGTTTGATACTTCTTAATTAACCTTTTCCTTGACAAGGTTAGGAAAAAATGCTAACAGAATGGCAAATCTACTGGGGACTCGAGTAAAGTTTCGGTAAAATGGTCAGTGAAATAGGATCTTTATTTCCTTCATTTGCTATGTTAACCCCAGAATTTGGCTGAAAGAAAGAGTCAAGTTATGGAATCTAAAATTTATTTTAGATTTGTATAAGGATATCTTGGAAGTGTTTTCATTTGTAGTAATTATAAGAAAGATTTGTGTGGCTTTGCTGATTGGAGAGAACCCATAAATAATGTATATATGTCAAATGGTTTTTTCTATTTGAAAATTTTCCTCTATAAGGAGGTTGTGACTCTATGTTGAAAAGAACCCGATGGAGCTATCAAGAAGGCTCTAGATCTTCAAGATTTCCATCTAAAGAAATGAGAACAACAGCTGCAATTCCTTTCAGGTAATCCTTATATTTTCATGTGAAAGAAAAGTTCCTTATGAAGTGAAGTAGCACTAAGAATATGAAATAATGGTGATAAGTTGAGATACTTCTCAGTTGTTGAATGTATTTTGTATACTCTCGAGAAGTATGCTTATATTTTTATCTCATGCTCATTTGGGAGAGAAGTTGGTAATCCAAGTGCAACCATGAATTCCTGTCAGCCACAACCCTATAATTTAAGGAGGGGTTTCAATAATAAATTGTGTGCAGCTCTGAATTTTGAAGGTATTCATGTTTACCCAAATGCTTTTCCACATGAAATCAGAGAAAAATTGCCTAGATTCAGGAGTGAGAGAGATGAGAATGTTGAGAAGGATTGTAAAAAGTTCATGGACATAATTGAGGATTTTGACATTGAATGTGATGATAGCGTCATGAAGTTGTTTGTCCAAACTTTGAAAGATAATGCTAGGGATTGGTTTTCTTTTTAACCAGCTCATTCAATTTCTTCTTGGGATGAAATACATGTTGCCTTTATAGAACAATTTGGTGAGATAATAAATTTGAGTGATGTATTTACTCATTGGTTGAATCTTAAGATTAAAGAAGATGGAACTAGTTCCTAATTTTAATATCAGATTTGCAAGAGCTTTGCAGGAAATACCTGAAAAATATAGACCTCAAGATGATATGTGTTTTATAGTTTACTTTGATGCATTTTAAAAGAAGATGAGTTATAGGTTGTGAGTAAAGGGACCTAAGTCTTTGCATCAAGATTTTAGGAAAGCAATAGAGATTGAGAACAATGTCAAATACATATTGACAAAGAACCATTTTTCTACAGGGATTTGTTCGCAAAATACATTTGAGAATGGACAAGAGTATTGTGAAAATTTTGCAGCTCCAAGTATGTGTATTCATACCTCTGCTTTGGTTTCTAATCAGGTCTTGAATTTAGATTTGAATATATGTATGGTTAGTAATCCTTTGTTGCACACGGAAGAAACTTATAATGATGATAGCAATACATGTGTCCAAGAAATGGTAGAAATAAATGATGTTTCAAATACTTATAATGATGACTTGCTCAATGAATCTTTACCTTCCAAAATTATGTCAGAAATACCCTCTCATTTTGATCCTAGATGCAATGATAGTAACAAATTTTTGAATGATGAAGAGGATGTATGTGTTTTACACTCCTATGAGGATCAAGAGGATGTTGGAACTTATTTTTCACAAGAAAATGATATGTTGGAAGATGTTGATTCATTGTTATTATGTGACCATAATGTAGCATGGGAAGATAAGAGAGTTTTTGGAAGTGAATGCAAACCAGCATATGAAGGTAAGAGTATCTTCACCAATTCTGAAAATAGTCTTTTACATCCGCATGATACAAATGAGTTTGGTCTTAAGAACTTTGAAATGGATGTGGTATCAAATATTAAGGAAAGAGGGATAGTAAATGAGGGTCTTCCTTATGAGATGGAGTATGATACCATCTTGCAACTTTATCATGATATTATGGTTGAAAATCAGAATGAAGATCAATTAGTTGAGTTTCTTTAGTCAAAGGGTAAAGAGCTGAATGAGTGTGTTTTTGAAATCCCTTCATTTAATGATGATCCGCTTCAGCATATGAATTGTTTGCATAATGAAAATCCTAAACATGATGAGAAACTTGAGGATGATTGGTTTCTTTCCCCATTTCCTCCGGTTGAAAAAGGTAGAATGAGTTTGTTATCCACTTCTTTTCCTATTGATAGAGGTGTTGAATCTACTTGTAGTGATATCTCTGATTTTGAATCATATGCTGAAAGTGATTATGACAGTGATTATGATAGTAGGGACACTAATGTCTTTAAAGTATTTATTAATGATGCATTTGATGAGGACATTGATACAGATCAGCCATCTCTTTGTTACCATGTTCATATGGGAGAAAAACATGGTATTTTTAATCCGTTGTTTGAGGAATGAAGTCAGTTTTCATATTTGATCTATTCTGATTTTGATGTTGAAAATGTGTCAATATACAGTAAGAAATAAGATTGTGTTTATTCTCGGGATAAAAGTGATTGTGAGTATGAATTTGCATTTGATGGGTTCATTGTTCCATGTAATGAGAAGGACTATGATGTTGATTAGTTGGCTCTTTGTAACCATGTGGGCAATTTAGAAGTGGAAGAGGTTTCCAATCTGTGTTTTGAGGAACATGCTGATATGTCTTTCCATTGTGAAACTTTTCTAGATTTTGGTATCCATGGATTATGCGAGTATGAGTTATTTACTTTCTTTATGGATTAGCCAGCTAATAAGTAGGGGCAATGCAAGTGTAGTTTGATGTTTCTTATGATGATGCATTTCCTCATTGTCATGGTTCATATTTTCTGATATTTGTTGATGAGAAGGATGAGTTTCATACTTTTGGTTATGTTGATTAAGATGAAAGAATTTGTAAAGGTATCAGAGGAATTGAAAATAAAGTATTCTTCATTTTTATGATTCCTTGTGAGTTTGAGAAGCTGTTGTACAAATGCATTTTCTGTTTGATATTTGTATGCCAAGAAGAGAATCACATTTTTGATAGAGGCAAGTGCTGGTTTCAATTGTGAAAGGGCTTGAGGTTTTTGTAAACAATGTATACATTGTATAGTTTCTTTCTTTTCAGTCGTGTGGTGTGTTTTCTTTCAATAAAGGAGTCCTAGTATTTTGAGAAGGAGAAGAGAGAGAAAGTGAAGAGAATATCTGATTTGTTTGTGAATGGTCTACTGTACCAATGATTCTAAATTATTTTCATGCCCACATGGGGCATGAGTCCCCATATAGAGTCACTATTAGTACTCTCAAATTTTAAAGAAATTTGGAGTGACTATACTGAAAATTCCTCTTTGGCAAGATGATTAACCCCTAAAAACTTGCGGAGAATGCTTACTTTGAACACACGCAAAAAGAGGCCTCATGATTTTTGTGAAAAACCACTTGGGAGACATGTTCCTCACCTTTCATTTGGAAAATAGAGAGGGTTTCAGCTCTTAGGTTTCAGGTTGGACATGTTTTGGGGATAGCCATTTGGAGGCGTTTATCCAAATCTGTATTTTGCCTAAGTGCAAGTTTGTTGTCGCGGGTTGTGTTTGCATCTCAATATCTTGTGTCCTATTAAGTTTCATGGCCTGCCACTTTTGGATTGTTTAATATATATATCAAAGAGTTTATGTTTCAAAGCTCAATCCATTTTGAGTTCATTTTATTGGTACCGAATCTCCCAAAGTTGATCTTCCAGAAATGTCTCGTTTCTTTATTCTGCCCTGGATTCTAATTAGCCTTGTTTGACCAATTGTTACTTTTGACCTTGTGACCTAATTGAAACATTTCATTTTGCATCATATTACAGAGGTCAAATACTGCTTATATCTTTGTATTCAGGTCATGATGAGTCTGTGTGGGTAGTTTGCCAATCCGATTCCGTTTACATTTTTTATCAGTGTGCTGAGCTGTCAAATGAAGAATTCTGAAGTAGCTTACTTTGAGGTCTTACAAATGTATATCTGGATGAATGCCTTGGATAATTGAGTTCTCCCTCATATTTTAAGCATGTATTTGTACCTACCTAGAGATTTTCATACTTTTTCCAATCCGATTGATCACTTTTATTTGCCTATTCCAAACTCAATTTTTGCATATCTTTTGTATTTTGGTTCAGGAAGTGTTTTAGGTGTCGATTTTACACATTAATGTATTTTAATCCATGGATCATAAAAGAAGGTTACTGGTAGTATTATGATCCATATATGAATTTAAATCTATGACCAAGGGTTCAAACTCCAAAGGTTTCAGATGATGAGTTTTCAAAGTCAGTTTTGAAGGTGATTTGTGCAGATTGGCAGTGTGGACAAAATTAGTTTTTCAAGAGGCCGTGTTTGTTCAGTATTTTTTTTGGATCAAGTCTTTTTGTGCAATATCCTTTGGCACGGGTTTTCATATTTTGGAAATGAACTAAAGTTATAGATGGCACATTTCTTTGAGGCTTCTCGGTCAGTTCTTAAGGCCAGTTCCAGAGGCCAAATGCTGTGAATGAGTTCAGTTTGCATAAATGTGAAAAATTATTGTAAAGTCTTCCAGTTAATGCTTTTTAGTCTGATTGCAAAATAGTTTATACTTACAATGGAAAGGCATGCATATCAAAGGAATCCATGTTACATCTAACATCTGTCTTTTCCATGCTATTCAGAAGTGAGTTGTTTGAAGATTACATAGGACAGCTTGCAATGGCTTCATTGGCTTCATCTGAAATACTGATTGAAGGAGAAGAAATTGATATGAGGAAATTATGGTAAAAGCTAAAGGTTGTTCAAAAGGAAAGAGAAGAAAAAATTTCTCATATATTGAAGGACATTCTTAGCGAGTACCTAAAAGGTGATAAGGAGGGGTTTGTTTCCCATGCTAAATGTGAAGCTCAGTGACTTTCCAAAGCAACATTTGGAGTTGATATTTTGAACACAATTGGATATATATATGTTAGACCAGCAGCAACAGGTGATTTTTCTTTGCTACAACTACAAAAAAACATGAAAAGACATTTAAGGACAGGAGGAGACTATGATGACATGTAACTGATTAAATGTTTGATAATGTTAAGTTGAAGATGATGCAAGACATTAAATCAGTTAATGGTTTGTATTGTCATTGATGTCAACTTGATATCATCTATATGGTCATATACATAATGCCAAAGACTTTAGAGAATCAATGGAACAGAGGTTATGCTTTCAGCAATGCATAAAATTCAAGTATTCACCAAGTGAGAGACTACACCGGCAGAGTGCACACCATCGGTAAAGACAGAGATAAAGTCACAGTGATGCCTGACGAGCAGAAGACAGTGTTGCTCAATGAAGAAAAATCAAAGGATGCCCAATGAGAAAGATCCAATGATGCCCAACGGATGGAGATCCTGAAGCTAACTGAAGCTGCACCGACGGAACTTGCAGTTGTCACCGGCGACAAACTATAGAATTGACCGACAAAACAGAGAGATCAAAAAATGACAAAATATCTAGCTGGCAGAGCTTAAGGATAGAATTAACAAGTTTTTTTATTTGTTTTATTCAACCACAATTAAGTAAGTGATTTAAAGATGATTTATACAACTGGAAAGAAGATAACTACGAGATAAATCAAGAGTTAAAGCCGTAAATCAATTTGGCTGGATTGTTTTTCATGCCAATAATCAAGAATTAAGAACCAAGAGTTAAGGAATATCATGTCTATATAAGAGACAAGAATAATTCATTTTTGCAAGCAATCAGATACACGGGGGAGTGAATTGAAAGAAGATGCTGAAGAGAAACTTGTCAAGGTTAAGCTTCATACAGTCCTGATCAATCAAGCTAAGGGAGAGCTAAAGAATTCTGTAGACACCGACAAATAGTGAAGCACAGCATCACAGAGTAGAAAGTGTGAAGTACAAAGGAATGGAATTAATACATTGATAAGAGAGGTATTGTACGTAAATAGATCTGAATATTTGCAATTCAAAGTTGCATTAGAAAAATGTCATTGTGTTTGAGTTTAACCATTGAAGCATTAAGTCTCTTAACAGAGCAAGACTTAACAGTCTTTTATAATTGAGGTATATCCTAACAGATTACCAAAAAGGTTGATTCATGATAGTAGCATCGGTCTTACCTAAAGCCTATTGACAATCTAAGAAGGAGGCTGATTCAAGGATGGTAGTAAGATTAGCATAAAGCCTATTGACAGTCTAGAGGTTGATTCAAGGATGGTAGCATAGATGCAAGACACTTAGTGACAATCTATGTATAAAAATCCTCTAACAAGGTCGCACTTAGCAGTATGTTTGTAACCTTTAATAGGATTGGCTCCTAACAGGGCTCACTTCAGAAGAGTGAAAATTTGGGGTACTGGTCCCAGTGGTTTTTCCCTTAACAGGGTTTCCACGTTAAAATCCTTGTGTTATGTGTGTATGGTTTATTACTTTATTGTTTTACATTTCACATATACATTTATGGATTGATTGGTATACTCTGGATATTTACTCATCATCAGTAAATAAGTTTTATTGCTTATCAGTTATCAAGGAGAAGAAGGACAGACAAGGTAAACTGACATACAGTTATTTATATCAAGTATTTCAAAGGCATACATCTTGTAGGGACTTAATAATCTGAGGTATATTTATTGGTGGATTGAATTTTAAAGGATAAATTTTTGAGGCCATTGATTCACCCCCCCCCCCTCTAAGTTATTACTAATAATTAGTATCAGAGATTGTGTGCTTAGAAGGAAGGTTTCAAGACTTAAGTAGAGATCACAAGATGAAT
>MU223436.1:112164-188892 GCA_018584345.1 Thuja plicata | reverse complement strand
TTGAGATAGTGTTTGTAGTTGTGAAGGATGATTCAGATGAAGATGAAAGGTATGAAGAAACTGCACTCATATCTAAGATTAGTAAAAATGATATCTGGATTATAGATAGTGGCTGCACTCACCATATAAATGGTGACAAATAAATGTTTAATACTTTTAAATACTATAAAGGTGGTACAGTAAGAATGGGAAATGATTCACCTTGTCAAATTGAAGGTAAAGGAACAGTAATGTTGAATAACTTGATTAAATGTGAAAATGCTTAGTGGGTAAAAGGATTGAATTATAATCTATTGAGTTTTTCTCAGCTGAATAATTTGGGTCACAGAGTAGCATTTGAGAACACGAAGGCAAAGATCTTCAATGAATCAGGAAAACTGATTGGTACCAGTGAACAGACCAAAGGTAACTTATTCTATTTGAATGATACTAACCCCACTTGCTTGATGACTAGAAACAAAGACATATGGCTATGGCACAAAAGGTTGTGTCATATGAATTTTGACAACATGATGCAAATAAGTAGGAAAACAAGTGTAAGAGGCTTACCAATGATGACAAAGCCAAACAAAATCATGTGCAAGAATTGTCAAAAAGGTAAAATGACAAAGTCTAGTTTCAAAAGAAAAACCCATACATCTAATGATATTCTAGAATTAGTCCATACTGATTTATGTGGACCTATGAGGACAAAGAGCTATTATGGAGATATATATTTTACTCTCTTTGTTGATGATTACTCTAGAATGATGACGGTCATGTTTTTTAAAGAAAAATCTAAAGCATTCAAGATGTTTAAATGGTATAAGGCTATGGTAGAAAAAAAAAGTGGTTAGGATCTAAAATGTTTGAGGTCAGATAGAGGAGGAGAATTTATATCAGATGAATTCACTAATTTCTATAATGAGCATGGCATAAAAAGATAGGTTTGTACACCAAGAACACCGCAGCAAAATGGGATTGCTAAAAGAAGGAACAAATCCATAGTTGACTGTGCAAGAACAATGATGATAGAGAAGGACATCACCCAGATCTTCTGGAGAGAATCTATTAGCACTACTATTTATACACTTAACAGAGTATAATTGAAGAAGGACTCAAAGAAGACTCCTTATGAGCTACGGTATGGTAAAACACCCAATGTAAGTTACTTCAAAATATTTGGAAGTCAATGCTATGTCTTAAAAGATGATAAAAATGGAAAGCTTGATGTCAAAAGTGATGAAGGTATTTTTCTAGGGTATTCTACCAAAAGCAAAGCTTTTAAATGTCTAATCAAAGCTTCTAAAAAAATAGTTGAAAGTGAAAATGTGAAGATTGAAGAATTTGTAGAAAATAATGAGCTAGAAAGAACAAAAGAACCAAAAGAATACAACAAGTTTGTACACTGTGAAGAACCCATAACTCTATCTGAGCAATAGTGCTTAAATCCAGAACAATGGAATACTGCAACCGACGGTCAGAATGCTATTACCGATGGTCAGGATAATGATCAAGATAATGTGAAAGGTAATGAAGATCAAGTTGATATACAAAGAGCTATACATGTACTTGCAAGATATGTAAGAAGGAACCATCTAGAGGACTAGATCATAGGAGATAAAAAGCTGGTACAAGAACAAGAAGTAAGTCTTTAAACTCAAATTGCTTAATTTGTGAGTTTGAACCAAAATCTATCAATGCTGCACTAGAAAATGAAGAATGGATAAGTGCTATGAATGATGAGATTGAACAGATTGAAAAGAACAAGACATGGTCACTTGTGCCAATACCAGATGAAAAGAATTTCATCGGTACAAAATGAATATTCAGGAACAAACTGAATGAGAATGGAGAAGTCACAAGGAACAAAGAAAGACTAGTATGCAAGGGGTATGCACAAGAGGAAGGTATAGACTATGGAGAAACCTTTGCACCTATTGCTAGGCTAGAAGGAGTAAGAATTATACTTGCTTATGTTGCATATAAATGATTCAAAGTATATCAAATGGACGTCAAGTCAGCATTCCCAAATGGAATACTTGAAGAAGAGGTATACATTGAGCAACCAAAATGGTTTGTCGATCCAGACAAGAGGAACATGGTATGTAGACTTCACAAAGCCTTGTATGGATTGAAGCAAGCTTTCAGAGCTTGGTATGAATGACTTCATTCCTATCTAATAAGTATTGGATTCATGAAGACTAGTGAATACAGTAATCTTTATTTGAAAGAAGATACTAATGCTAACACTTTGATTACTAAAATATTTGTTGATGACATCATATTTGGAGGCAATGATATTCTATGCAAAACGTTTACTGATGAGATGAGAAAATAATTTGAGATGTCTATGTTTGGAGAGATCAAGTTCTTTCTTGGTCGATAGATCATTCAATAAAGTGAAGGTATTTTCATTACACAATCCAAATACATCAAAGAAGTCTTGACATTATTCAAGATGGAAGATTCCAAACCTGTTGGAACACCGATGGCTACTGGATGCAAATTAACAAAGGAAGACAAGAAAACAAAGGTAAATCAAACTCTATACAGATCAATGATAGGGAAACTCATGTATGTTGTACACACTAAACCAGATATTGCACATGCAGTAGGAATTGTTGCTAGATTTTCTGCTAACCCCAGGGAATCACATATAACTGTTGTGAAAAGAATTCTTAGATATTTGAAGAATATTGAGGAATTTGGCTTATGGTATAGAAGAGAAGGCAAATTTGAACTAAAAGTGTTTATCGATGCTGATTGGGATGGAGATCTTGATGACCGGAAGAGCACAACTGGAGGAGCATTCTTTATGGGTGACAAACTTATCACATGGATCAACAAGAAGCAAGGATGCATCTCGCAATCTAATACAAAAGCAGAATATGTTGTTGTTGCTGCAAATTGCTCAAATATTGCATGGATCAAATAGTTGCTAGAAGGTATGCATATGAAGATCAAAGAACCAGTAATTATTTATTGTGATAACACTAGTGCAATAAATATTTCCAAGAATCTAGTCATGCATGCAAAGACTAAGCACATTGCCATCAAGTATCATTGTTTAAGAGAACAAGTTCAAGAAAAAGAGGTGATACTTGAATACGTGCAATCAAAAGAACAATTGGCTGATATCTTCACCAAGCCACTACCCAAGGATACATTTGAGTACCTGAGAAAAAGAATAGGGGTCAAACCCATGTCTATCAGTGAGGAAAAGGACTGAAAGCTGCATCAGCCATATATTATCAGAATATCATTTATGATTGATGCAAGCAAAAGCTGAACTTCAAAGCTACATCTATATACAAAAAGGTATATATCAGAAACAAGCACAAGAGCATATTGTTATATTGATGATGGATAAGGGACATTCAAGGAATATTTTATGGATAGAAGAAATCGCTTGATAGAATGTCAGATATCTGTGAAAATATTTGTTTGGCATTATTGTCAAAGGGAGAGAATGTATCCATATTATCATAAGAAACTATTCATTATCAGATTACTCCAAACAGGGAGAGATCATATCCAAAGTTGTAAATACAAGACAAAGACATCAAAGAAGAAGAGAAAAAAAATTTGACACCAACAGAGGTCACAACACATCAGAAGAAGAAACAGAGAAATCTGCAAGAATCAAATCTAAGCTAATATAGAGCTTACCAGTGGTCAGACATTTTTATCAGTTATCAAAACAAATTGTTTGGTAATTTGATGAATCTCAACAATTGTATTTCATGTTATATTAGAAATAGTATATAATGATAATATAGTATGTTGCCATCAATGCCAAAGGGAGAGATTGATGACATGTAACTGATTGAATGTTTGATAATGTTAAGTTGACGATGATGCAAGACATTAAATCAATTAATGGTTTGTATTGTTATTGATGTCAACTTGATATCATCTGTATGGTCATATACATAATGCCAAAGACTTTAGAGAATCAATGGAACAGATGTTATGCTTTCAACAATGCATAAAAGTCAAGTATTCACCAAGTGACAGACTACACCAGTGGAGTGCACACCATCGGTAAAGATAGAGATAAAGTCACAATGATGCCCGATAAGCAAAAGACAGTGTTTCTCGATGAAGCAGAATCAAAGGATGCCTGATGATCAAGATCCAATGATGCCCGACGGATGGAGATCCCAAAGCTAACTGAAGCTGCACCAATGGAACTAGCAATTGTCACCAATGACAAACTACATAATTGACCGACAGAACAGAGAGATCAGAAAATGACAAAATATCTAGTTGGCAGAGCTTAAGGATAGACTTAACTGGTTGTTTTATTTGACCACAATTAAGTAAGTGATTTAAAGATGATTTATACAACTGGAAAGAAGATAACTACAAGATAAATTAGGAGTTAAAGTCGTAAATCAATTTGGTTGGATTGTTTTTCATGCCAAGAATCAAGAATCAAGAACCAAGAGTTAAGGACTATCATGTCTATATAAGAGACAAGAATAATTCATTTCCACAAGAAATTAGATACATGGGGGAGTGAATTGAAAGAAGATGTTGAAGAGAAACTGGTGAAGGTTAAACTTCATACAGTCCTGATCAATCAAGCTAAGGGAGCGCTAAAGAATTCTGTAGACACCGACAAACAGTGAAGCACAACATCAAAGAGTAGAGAGTGTGAAGTACAAAGGAATTGAATTGATACTTTGATCAAAGAGGTATTGTATGTAAATGGATCTGAATATCTGCAATTCAAAATTGCATTAGAAACATGTCATTGTGTTTCAGTTTAACCATTGAAGCATTAAGTCTCTTAACAAAGCACAACTTAACAGTCTTTTTATAATTGAGGTATATCCTAATAGATTATCAAAAAGGTTGATTCATGATAGTAGCATCGGTCTTACCTAAATCCTATTGACAGTCTAAGAAGGAGGTTGATTCAAGGATGGTAGTAAGATTAGCATAAAGCCTATTGATAGTCTAGAGGCTAATTCAAGGATGGTAGCATAGATGCCTGATACTTAGTGACAATCTATGTATAAAAATCCTCTAACAAGGTCATACTTAATAGTGTGTTTGTAACCTTTAATAGGGTTGGCTCCTAACAGGGCTCACTTCAGAAGAGTGAAAATTTGGGGTACTGGTCCCAATGGTTTTTCCCTTAACAGGGTTTCCACATTAAAATCCTTGTGTTATCTGTGTATGGTTTATTACTTTATTGTTTTACATTACACATATACATTTATGGATTGATTGGTATACTCTGCATATTTACTGATCATCGATAAATAAGTTTTACTGCTTATCGGTTATCAAGGATAAGAAGGACAGACAAGGTAAACCGACAGACAGTTATTTATATCAAGTATTTCAAAGGCATACATCTTGTAGGGACTTAATAATCTGAGGTATATTTATTGGTGGACTGAAGTTTAAAGGATAAATTTTTGAGGCCACTGATTCAGCCCCCCCCTCCTCTCAATTATTACTAACGGACTATTGTGAGAGTGATATACAAACATATTTAGAATGCAATAAAGACTGGGTGATAAAGTCACTATGGAAGCTTAATGTTGCTAATATTGAAGCTACACTCTTGCATGTATGTCAAATGGCAAGGAATGTTCATCCTGACAAAAACCAAATAATTCTCAAGCTTCCCAAAGGTTTCAAACACTGGCAGAAGCTTATCAAGTTCCTAGTGATCCAACACAAAGAGACCAATGTGCAGGAAATATAAGTAATGTAACTGCAAAGTGGAAGGAGCTCCATTGCGTTAAAAGCCATGCAATACATGAGAGTTTCCAACGCAATTCTCCAATGTATATAAAGCTTTAAAATATAAAACTTATGTGCAAATGTAGTTTCAAGAATCAATGTTGAAATTAGAGAAGAAACCAGTGCAAAGGGGCTACGTTGAATGTGGGAACAAAACAAGGTAAAAATTACACTGTAGTGAAGGAAGGTTTCTTTTAAAAACTTTAATTCAAATGCCATGTGATATGAATAGGAGCCATCACATGCAAAAAGCAGACAAGGAGGCATTTCATTACATAGCGTGAGTGCTATCCTAAGACAAAAGAAGATTAACATATACCATGCGCAGCATGCCATTAGAAGGAATGATAAAACAATTTAAAACATTTCTAAAGCCAATGCAATTGGCATGTCACCGAAATAATAAAGAGGACAGCACAGGAGATAAGCATTGAGGACCTCATGTGATGAATAGAAGACCAAATCATGCTACATAGGGGTAATTAGAAGGAGTTTTCAAATGCAAATGAAACATTGCAATTTACCAAACATTAAGGCTGCGTAGACCTTCCAATGTCTGCAAAGATTTGGGGGCTATGAGTTGTGAAATTTTTTAAACATTAAAACCAAATCAAATGTCATATCCCTCAGAATCCTGTGATGGATGATTAGTAATAACAGTCTACGCAATGTGTGAAAGGGGGCTTGCATGTTAAAATAGGAAATGAAGACTATGTTTTGAATAAAAAGCATGAAAAAACCATTAAATGTAAAACTTTTAAACAACCAGAGATCTTACGCAAAATTGTGAAGGAGATACGTATTGAGTGCATGGTGTTTTATAGTTGGAGTCAGCATTGGATAATGCGATGTGGAAAATGTGAGACCCACGCTTTGTGTGGAGTGCTTTTTCAAAAGTTAATTACTGTACATGGGTGAATCATGGAAGCTACAGGCTTTCAAAACTCAAAAAATACAAAAGAGCATTATCCCACATTTTCTAGGTGGGAGATTTTTGGAATATTTATATACTTTAGCACTTGGATGGTGTAATAAGAAAGAAGCCAGGAGGCTTATGGTGAGGCCCCTTATTGGAAGAGTACTAGGTATGGTGGACCCTATATTTTGGGTGCCAATGCAGAAAGACCTTTAAAACATCTAAAAACATTATCCCACATTGATCCCAAAATCGACTACAGTAGTGTTTATAAGCAAAAAGGCTTTCATATGACTTTGAAGACAAAGAGGAAGCTATCCACACATGCAATTGACTAGTGACTGATGCCTCAAGAAGTGTTCCCACATGACAGGTGAGAAAATTTTGCAGAGAAATAGTGCCGGATGGAGGTGATGACATTGTGACACATGGTGGCTCATAGCACACACATGGCAAAGGAAGGTGATCACAGAAATGGCTCATGACTGTGAGACTGAGCTTATTGTGTAGTCACACTAGTTCCATGAGGTCTAAGAAATGGTGCATGGGTGAGCGAATGAGCTTGTTGCGTAGTTGTGAAGCATCTAGTCTCTGAGTCATGGACCCAAGATGAGCTCATCGCATAGTCGCACATGAAAATTGAGATGACCGCTATGAATTGTGGGTAAGTGACCGAGGTCATCAGGCAGTTGCAAAGTGTCCAGTTGCTCAGTTGCACACCCAAAAATGGCCAAATGCACACTCATGCAAGGTTTGCATTGGAGTTAAAAAGTGATGTGACTGAGCGATCAATTCTAGTCATGCACTTGTAGAGGTTATGTAGAGGTGGATTTTCAAAGCCAACCAGGAGGTGACACTTGGCGAAATCTGGTGACATGTACAGGAAAAGGGCATAAATGATTTAAATAATCCAGACATGATATAAAATCAAATTTAAAATTGCATGATGATATAGTTTAGACTATATTGAAAAATTTCACAAATTTAAATGATGCACAAGCAAAAGAATGATTTAAGCAGATGATCAGATTTTGTGCAGACATATAAGTGTCATATATCACCGGAAAGGTGTCAGAATGAGGATCCTAATTTTGTGAGCCTTTTGAATTCACATCAAATTAGTTTTTTTCAGTTAGAGAAAGAGATAGTTGCAAATATTTTATGTGAGAAGAAGGACAAGTGTCACTGACTAAATTTGTTCTTCTCATTTCTCTATATCTTAGATTCTTTGCAATTGTATAAGGATGGTGAAATTAATGTTGCAAGGAAGCATTCTAATTTTGTGTGTCTGGTTTTGAGTTATTTGTTATGTAGATGTATTGAATCAGAAGTTTTTAATGAAAAATAAATGGAATCCCTTACTAGTATTTGTCTCATGTCTTTGTGTTTGATCCTGAATTTTTGTGCATAAATTTTTAAGGCATTTTAGTGCACCAGTTATAAGGTAACTATGAATTTGTGTTTTATTTTCTTTCAAGGAAAGAATAAATCTTATAGACAATCTCAGAGGTTTCAAGGTTGGATATGAATCTGATGTCCAGGTGTTGGAAAGAAAAGAGTGAAATGTAAGACATTTCATTTGGGTCTTGTATGTTTGGATTTAGAGGATTTTCTGTGAATATATGTTTATATGACTCTATTGCCCAATAAACAAGGTAGTGGTCTTTGCTTCTTTATGCAGTTGTCATCATCAATTTATAAAATCAATACAATATGTTTTTTGTTTAAAGAATTGTGAAGGATTGTGATATCAAGTGTGATGGATAGGAATCCATCCCATGATTCACTGAAAGAGTGAATCCAATAGGTGCACCCACCTGAGCCTTTGAGCTTTAAGTGTAGGAGGATTGTTTGATCCTTGTTAATTAGCCTTTTCCTTGACAAGGTCAGGAAAAAATGCTAGCATGAACTTTTTCTGGCAAGGTAGCAGAGAGAAGAACAAAATCCCCCTAATCTCCTGGGAAAAAATATGAACCCTAAGGATGTGGGTGGTGCAGGCTTGAAAAAAATTGCTGACGAGGGGAAAGCCTTTGGTGCCAAGCTTATCTGGAGAATGTATAGGAACCCAGAATCTAAATGGCCCAAGATTTTGAGCTCAAAATATTTATGTGATAACTCCCCTATAAACATTTTTAGAGAAAGTAACCCGCCAAAGGGCTCTAGGATCTATAACTTTATGTTGGATTGCGGCCACATCATTATGAATAAGCTAACTTGGAACTTAGGAAATGGTGAAGATGCCCTTTTTTGGTCAGATTCATCAGAAGGGTATAACATTTTGGAAAAAGAATTAAACAATCTAGATCTCCAAAAATGCCTAGAAGCAAGAATGGGCTCCCACTTCATAGACTACACCTCCTTCAACTGGGAAGAATGGACATGGAAATATTTTAAGGAGATAGGTATTTCACCAGAAGAGGAAAAGCTTCTTACAGACATCCTCAAGAAAATGAAATTTTTTCTTAATAACAATATGGATAGACTGGTTCGAGATGACTTGAAAAATGGGGAATACAATACAAGAGAGGGATACAACCTCATCAATAGACTTGATAAAAGACCTAAAATTGACATCCCTATTAACCTCTAATAAAACAAAAAATGTCTCACTAAAGCTGGCCTTTGCTTATGGCTTGCCTGTAGCTATAAACTCCTAACAGTAGAAAGATTCAAAAAATTGGGATTCTAAAGACCTAGTAGATGCCCTCTTTGTGAAAGACAAGAAGAAGACATCAACCACTTATTCTTTAACTGCCCTTTTTCTAACCAATATTGGAAATAGCTCTCAAAAAACTTAGGCTGGCTTTCTGCCTTCCCTAATTCCCTCCTGGAAATGCTTCAAGGTTGGCCTACTATTAAAAAAGGGATTATTTATAGAAATTTATGGATTGTGGCCCCCTCAATTTTCATTTGGGAAATCTTGAAAGAGAGAAATAGGAGAATTTTTAAGGAAGAGAAATTAGATCATAAGAAAATTATTAACAAAATTGAAGCTCCCATCATTGAAACCATCAACTCTAAAATTGCCAATTCTCAAAAGGTAGATCTCTCCATGAGTCATTGGGAAGAAAAGATGCATGGTAATTGGACTAGTCTTTCCCTACCACCATTCATTGGTGTAGGTAACCCTGAGAAGGAACTAAAACAAAAATAATATAAATGGTCTTTACCATAAGAAGGATGGTTTAAACTTAACTTCGATGGAGCATCCCAGGGAAACCTTGGTGAGGCAGGAATTGGATGCAGTATTCATGACTACATAGGCTCAAAAAAGGATTCTTTAGCTTCCCACATTCGATTTGAGACTAACAATTGGGCTGAAATGATGGCTCTAGTTAGAGGTCTCCAATTATGAAAAATTTTAGGAATTGAAAATTTAGAAATTGAGGGAGATTCTGCAATTTTTATTAATGCCTTAAGAAAAGGAAGTACACCAAACTAGAAACTTAATTCTCTCCTCTCACAGGCTCTAACCTTATGTTAGTCATTCCAAATTATTAGTATGAACCATATTTACCAAGAAGGAAATGGTAGAGCAGAGCAACTAGAAAACTTAGGAGTAGATGGCATCTCCCCATCTTAAAGTTATCCCCTTGCGAATAGGCCAAGATCAACTTCAACATCCATCCATCTCTAATCTATGTTTGATCTCAGTAATTTGGTTACATTAAGGTTTTCATATATGTATAAAGATATGCAGGGGTGTGGGTACATATGTACATAGATAGGATTGTATGTAGGTATGTAGGTATGTACAAAGGTAAGATTGTACATATGTATACTGGTATGTATGTATGTGTTAATCCCTAAGTTTTGTTGATGATTAGTGACCAACACTTAGTCATTTACTTAGGCAATTTTTGTTGGTTATCACTGTGGCTGAGCTAAACATTCAAGGCTGAGAAACAATGCCGAGAAAGTTTTAGGTTGCCCAGTTACATCATGCCGAGCCGAGTAGAATATTAAGTGCCGAGCAACAAAGATGTTAAGTGCCGAGCAGAACAATTTTTGCATACATGTCAGGATTGATTCAAAATTTGATGTAAAATGTTTAGGCTGACTTGTATGAGATTTGGGCTGACATATGTACGCATTTATTATTTTTCTACTGTGTTAATTACACATTTAATTGTTTTATACTCTGCATGGCATAGAGCCAATCAAGAAATCAGAATGCCTTGGGGGAATAAATAATAGGTCTTGATCATTGATCTAGATCTCGCTGCCAAATCCAAAAACACATATAAGATTGCTTCTAACCCTAGAAAAAAGAGACAGATAGAGAGAGAGAGATACTGTGTGAGAGAGAAGGGTTGTTGTTCATGAAAGATGAATAGTGAGTTATTTTGAGAAGAAGCCTAGATCAAGCAGAATGACAGAGCAGCGAAAAGCAGAGTAAAGACATATTAGATTGTGAGATCACAGAAGGTATTGGAAAGAGTAGATCCGTCATCAGCATCTAAGTGCATAATGAAGGATCACTACTTGAAACGTTCTAACAAGTGTATCAGGTGAGATCTCTTAACAGAGTGGTTCTAGCACACCATTTTAAATCTCTTCACTGAGTGCTTACTTTACTGTAAGTTGAAATCCTCTAACAAGGTAGATTTTAATGATCTTTAGTTCTTAACTAAATAGACCTTTAACCAAGTAGATTGCATTTTGTAATTAAACTATAGTAGCCCTAACAGGCACACTTCATTGCTGCAGTAGTGAATATTTTTGTGGGTGTCATCCCCACACCAGTTTTTCCTATTTGGGTTTCTGGGAACTACCAAAATTTTGTGTTATGAGTTATATATTTCATGTTGTGGATACTATCTGATGTTAGGTTAAATTCATATATGTATGAGTGTGGATCAATTCATTTTAAGTGATTAAGTTTTAAGATCTGATTCACCCCCCCTCTTAGTATCTTGCTTTCCCATTATTGTACTTCCAACAATTGGTATCAAAGCTCACAGTTCACCTACAAAAGCTTTTAAGCAGCTTCTAAGTATAGATCTTGAGATGGAGGTTTACAAGTTGGGTAAAGTCATTGAGAATCAGAAGATCGAGATTCAACTACCATTACATCATCTTGAGATAGAAAGACAAGAATTGAAGAAATGTTTGACAACTAGGAAATATTTGGCCAAACAAATGAATGATACTCATTATAAGGAAGATGACACTGAAAATTTATTTCAGAATGAAGATTCTACTAAGAGTGATGCAGCAATTGTAGATCTACTCGAAAAGAACAATGCACTCTGTGAAGAAGTCAAAAACTTGAAAAGAGAACAAGAAATGCAGACAGTGAGACTATGTGAAGTAGTGGAACAAAAGAAGAAAGTTGAAGATGATAAAGCTATGGAAGAAGAAGATAAAAGAGTGATAACTATCAGACTTGATGAAAGGAAACATGATGTGAAAATGATGACAATCAATCAGGTTGACATGGAAAATCAACTGCTACTTGCAAATCAAGAGATTAGTAGGAAAGATATGGAAATGATGAATCTGAGGTCTTAGAATAATCAATTGAAAGATGATTTAAGATATGAGAAGGAACTCAATGAAAGGCTGAATAAACCTAATGAAGCTTTGACTCATTTTGAGAATTTGATGGAAGCATCAAGAAGGCCAAAGGATTCTTCTAGATTAGGTCACACTGAACTGAAGACATCGACTAAGAAAGGAGAATCATCTAAGAAGGTGAAAGGAGGAATACAAAGACAAAGCACAAAACGCCTGTTTGCCACCACTATGGAAAACCAGGTCATACAGAAAACATTTGTGGAAGCAAGAAAGGTAAGTCCAATCCTAAACCTAAGTTCAAAGGTTACTATTTTAATTGCAAGAAATTTGGACATAAAGCACACGAATTTTGGGCTAAAGAAAGTGATGCAACTCCCAATCCAAGATTTAATGGTTATTGTTAAAAGTGTCAGAAACATGGTCATAAAGCACAAGACTATAGATCTAATGCTAAATAGAAATGGACATCAAAGACACAAACAAAAGCACCTAGGAAAGGCAACACTTACAACTGGGATTATAACACAAGGCAGAGTTGTCATTACTGTGAAGAATATGGACATGCACCTGAAGATTTCTTAAAGAAACATTTCAGAGGGAAATCTAAGAGTTGGATGAATGGAAGCCTAGTCTGTTTTAGTTGTTTCAAGATTATTCACACTAAGAGAGAGTGTAGGAAAAGGGTACCTGCTCCTACTCTTGGAAAAATAAGAGAATAGATGAAGCAGACATGGGTAAGGAAAATAGAGCCAAGCAACAGTGAAACCAATGAATTTGAGGTCACCCAATCCAATGGATCAGGTGTTCACACCATCTCCAACTAAGCAATAAAGGTATGTAAGGAACTGCATTTAAATTTCAAATCTTACATCAGTTACTAACATATATATTTGCCAAAGTCCATATCTGCATATGTTGAGATGCACCATGACATGTTTGTGACAAGTGCTGAGAAGAGTTAACTGGACGATAGGTGCTGAGTTGGTTGGTTGAGTAGGTTTTGTGATGTTCGAGCATGGTAAGCCGAGTGGTATGAAAGTTGTGTTAGTCAGCCAATAATAGCTGGCTTGCACTAACCTAACAGGAAGAATATTTATTGCTTACCTACTTTGATCTTTCAAGTCTATATAAGGATGAATAGTTTATTCTTCATTTTACCTTGCAATTTTCAGAACTCACAGAGCGATCAAAGAAGTTGCAGAATTGATCTTAGTAAATTTTATTTTGAAAAACTCATTAGCATGCCGTCGGCAACCCTAAGTTGAACATTGCAAAGTGTTACTTGTTGAGGTACCCTGTTCTTCATTTTTGAACCCTAATTTAAGAGATTATGGCTGCAAGTTCTTTCGCACCAGTCAAAGGAATGGAGGAGGAGCTGAAAAAAATTAAGCTAGTAAGAAGTGATGCATGTGCACCTCCTAACTTTTGAGCCATTCCCAAAAGTGCAATTTTAGGTGATCTAAATGGAGCCCTCTCATCTATCCTACCAAAGGTACTTATGATCCATGATGTTAGATCCCGTTTCATGGTTATGATTGGTGAAGGAGGTGATAGTGAATTGAGAAAATCCTACAACAAGTTATGCGTAAATGGATTTCTAAAAGATGAATTCAAGCATTTAGCCGACAAAAGGTTAACTCATGCCCTAGATTTTCTACTAGAATTCAAGGATAAATGGATCAAGGTTGTTCTAAGATGAATTCATAATATGCATATGTGGTTGGACAATGGACCAGTTAAGATCACTAAATATATTATTCATCAACTAACTAGATATCCTGTTATCAGTGGAAAGTGAACAATGAGAGATCAAAGTAAAGAAGAACTAATACATTTGGTACCAAATTGCAACGACAGTGCCATTGTAGTTTTTCCATCACAACCTTGTTGTCATTGCAATTGTGATGGTCTATCATCGCAATTGCGACAATGACAAGGTTGACAGAAAAACTACAACGACACTGCCATTGCAATTTGGTACCAAATGTATTAGTGAAGAGATAGCAAGTAATGCTAGAGTTGTATAGAACAATAGAGGTATGACTATCTCTACAATTGAAGATTTAGAACTTGACTTTGGAGTAAGAGTGATTGCACATAAGTTCTATCAGTCGAGCCGACTAGATGGTGTTCCCTACATAGCTGTGGACCAAGCATGGAAGATAGTCAAGAAGAATCACACCTACGACCTTGTCGAGCTGCAATTGACACAACTAGCTGAGAACTTACTATCGATAAGAAAAGCTAAAATTTCATCATGTAAGTTTGGATCTTTACTAGTTTACATATTCTTCTACGTACAGAAGTCATTTCCTACACTAGGAAATATTGTTTGGAAGAAGGATAGACCTATTACTATGCACATTAGTGAATGTATTCAGCAATTAGGAAATAATTTCAATAGTATTATAGGAAATTACTTTGTGGAATTCAAAAAGAGAAAGAGGTTGAGGACTAGAATTCCTAGTTCACTTGTGGAAAAGCACTATGAGGAGATATGTTTTCTAGTTGACATGGATTACACATAGATTCAGGCTGTGATACCTAGGGTATCATGGGTAGAGCCATTTCCCTATGAAGTTAACATTGATGAAACATCAGCAGCTATAAAAACACTCCTAGCATAGGAGATTGATGCAAAAGAAAAGATATTTTGAGTTTATGATCAAGCTAAGGCAAAGATATCCATGAATCTTAAGGCAGGAACCATGGAGATAAAGAGGAAAAAGATTGTGAAGAATCTGAAGAAAATGGTTGGATTACCGAGTGATGAGGAGCTAGAGGATGCACCTCTAGGCATATCTACTGGACAAGGAGAAGATGTATCTAAAGAAGAAGAAGTAGAAGTTAGTGAATCTGAAGAAGAGATTACTGTGAAGGCAAAAGGAAAGAAACCAGTAGTAGCCAAGGTAACCAAGCTGAGTAAAGAAAAACCTAAAGTTACCCCTCCCATTGCCAATCGTCCAAGGACAAGGGCATCTACTATTACATATCCAAAAATGCAAACAAATGTATATGCAAAGAATAAGGTTGGAGAGAGTAGTTTTGGATCAAAGAGTAAATTTGCAACAAAGGTTGCGCTGAGCCTACAGGTAAAGAGGCCTAGAAGGAAACTGCATCTGGATCCAGAAAGTGATGAACAAAAGATTGAAATTGATGAACCCAACACCATACCAATAGCACCATTCAAGAGACCCATTGATATTAATGAGGTATGTGAAAATTTGAGAAATTCTGCCAGGTTATCTGGTTTTAACTTTATCAAATATGAGAAATTGAAGTTAGAAGATAAGCACAAAGTTCAAGAAGCACTACTAGATATGATGTGCAATTTTAAGTTAACTCCTATAGAGATAGGAAACAATGTGCCGAGTGAGTTATATGAGTTTCTATCTAGCAAATGGGAATTTTCACTTACTACCGAGAGATATATTCGAGAAGGCACATTAGCTCAAGTCATTCCTAAGCTAACTAAGAAATAGAGAGAAAAATTTGTTGAAGAGTATAAGCATAAATTCATACCTAAATAGAGAGCTTATGCTATTTTGAAAAATGATATTGAAAGTGTAGTAGAGAAGAGTACTAGGATTTGGAAGGAAATCTTTGGATTGATTTCTCCAAAAGAGAAAAAGACTGATGAAGGAACATCTGAACCAAAGGCTAAAGAAATTGAAACCACCCCTGCACTACAAAAATAACAATAGAAGATTGCTACTGAACCTGACAAGACTGGAGAAGAACCAAATGAAAAAATAGAGATAGTAAACATTGTTGATCTGACAATAGACAGTTCAATTGATGTGACAATTGATGACTGTAGAAATTTGGATGTAGAGGGTCAGGTTGAGCTGAGAGATTCAACTGTAGAATCACCTATTAAGGCAACTAAGGCTGATGGAGAGAAGAGTACAAAGGAAGATGAAGAGAGAAATCAAAAGGAACCTGAGGATAAAGATGCAAAAAAAGAAGCAAAAAAGGAGAAAACAGATGAACAAGAGGTAATTACACAACATTCACCTTTTTTAGAGGTTGTGAAAATAGTCTTAGATAGTGGTGAGGAGATGAGGGATACTAACAATGAACCTAAGGAACAAGAGGCAGTACAAGTGTTGGTTGGTTTACCACACTCAACATCATCTACTCCCACTGGACTCAAACTGGAGGTACGCCTGATCAACATGCAATTTTGACTGAATTAAAAGATGCAATGGTGACCACTACTCATACAGGAAAAGGTATTGAGGAAACAAAGCTGAGTTGTAGCTCACCAGACCTTGAGAGGGGGAAAATCATGAGGAAGAAGTCTCCCACTCCCAATGTCACATTAGATGAATTTATTGTGATTCCATCATGGGATCCCAATGTTTTATCTTATGAACAGATTGACACTCTTCAAGAATTACTCAAGAGGAAGAAAAGACAGGAGGAAATGAAAAGAGAATAGAAGCAAAAGCAGGTGTTACATGACATGAAGGATATATTTGTAAAAGCTTTTGATATGGAAGATGACAATCCTCAAGCTCCTATTCTCAAATAGTTAGTTCATATTGTGCAAAAGGTGAATGATGACAACATTGAATCTAATGAAAAGTTATTGCAATGGTCCGAGAGGAAATTTGAGAACAAAGTACTAGAAAAAATCTTAGGAGAGATTGCGGTAAAGCAAGTTGAACTTTCTTCTCTTGTAGAAATTTTGGAGGAAGTTGCAACTAATGTTTATTCTTTGTATAAGAAGTTACGTGATGTTGAATTCTTCACAAAGGCTAATCTACAGGCCATAGAGAAATTGCAATTAGACTTAAAGTCAACTGGAAGTTCATTGAGTATGGATGCTAGCACTAGCTCTTTACATTTTAATAGATTGACTTATGCACAAAGGAGGATAGCCGAGCTCATGGATGAAGATGGTCAGATAAGGACCAAATTGATTACTATCTAGACAAACCTGATACCTCATCTAGAGGTAATTCAGAAAGAAATTTCATCTACAAAAGAATTGGTTAAAATAAATTCACATCTCTACTGCAGAAAGTTTAGTAAGTCTAGCTGCCGAGCTAGAAGTCAAATTAGAGGTTATGAAGTTTGTTAAGGACATTTGGGACACTGCATTTGCATCCACCTTACAACTTCATAAATAGTTTTTGAATAGGTATAACTTGACCCCACCTGGAATCAGTGAAAAAAACAAGGGGGAATCTGATAGGACTGACAGGGATACAACATAAGGAGATCAGTATAGGTATCCTGACATGGATATAGAATAAGGAGATCAATACAGGTATCAATGTAAATATTTTTTTTTAAGGCATGTAACTTTTTCTATGTAGTATGGTATACATTCCTAGGGGGAGTACATATATTATGTACTTAGGCCACATTTTGGATGGAACAAATCAAAAGAAATGCTAAGTGTGTTTTTGCCACTAATATCAAAGGGGGAGATTGTTAACCCCTAAGTTTTGTTGATGATTAGTGACTAACACTAAGTCATTTACTTAGGTAGTTTTAGTTGGTTATCACTGTGGCCAAGATAAACATTCAAGGCCAAGCAATACTACCGAGCAAGTTTTAGGTTTCCGAGTTACATCATGCCAAGTCGAGTAGAATATTAAGTGACGAGCGACAAAGATGTTAAGTGCTGATAAGAACAGTTTTTGCATACATGTCAGGATTGATTCAAACTTTGATGTGAAATGTTTAGGCCAACTTGTATGAGATTTGGGCCGACATATGTACGCATTTATTATTTATCTACTGAGCTAATTAGGCATTTAATTGTTTTATTTTATGCATGGCATGGAGCCAATCAAGAAATCAGTAATAGATCTTGATCATTGATCTAGATCTCCTTACCAGATCAAAAAATACATATAAGATTGCTTCTAACCCTAGAAAAGAGAGAGAGAGAGAGAGAGAGAGAGAGAGAGAGAGAGAGAGAGAGAGAGAGAGAGAGAGAGAGAGTTTTTTGTTCATGAAAGATGAACAGTGAATTATTTTGAGAATAAGCCTAGATCAAGTAGAATGACAGAGCAGTGAAAAGAAGAGTAAAGACATATCTGATTGTGAGATCACAGAAGGTAAAGGTATTGAAAGAGAAGATTTGTCATCAGCATCTGAGTGCATAACGAAGGATCATTACTTGAAACATTCTAACAAGTGTATTAGGTGAAATCTCTTAACAGAGTGGTTCTAGTACACCATTTTAAATCACTTAGCCAAGTGCTTACTTTACTGTGAGTTGAAATCCTTTGACAAGGTAGATTGTAATGATCTTTAGTTGTTAACCGAACAGACCTTTAACCAAGTAGATTGCATTTTGTAATAAAACTCTTGTAGCCCTAACATGCACACTTTATTGCTGCAGTAGTGAAGATTTTTGTGGGTGTCATCCCCACCCCAATTTTTCCTACTTGGGTTTCTGGGTTACCAAAATTTTGTGTTATGAGTTATATATTTCATGTTTTAGATACTATCTGATGTTAGGTTAAATTCATATATGTATGAATGTAGATCAATTTGGTTTAAGTGATTACGTTTTAAGATCTGGATCACCCCGCCCCCCTTCTCAGTATCATGCTTTCCCATTATTGTACTTCCAACAGTACGTAGGTATGCATGCATATTCAAATGTTTATACATATAATGATCACCTTACTTCTCCTCTTGCAAACACTGGCTCCTTAATTTTTTCACCTGCTCCAATCCATAGGAACATATAATGCTTACAGACATGATTTCCATATATTCTAATTTTATACTCTCTTTTGAGTCATATACAGGTTTTAATATTTATTCCTATATATATATATATATATATATATATATATATATATATCAACTCCTTTCTGCATTTCAGAAGTAGGTACATGATTTATTTGTAGAGTAATTGCTCATTTTCAATCATATCCCTTACGAGAAGTATAAGCCCAGATGTAGTAATTCATACTCTATTTGATCTCCTGCCACCAACATACACTCACTCTTATAAATATAATTGTATAAAACAAACTCACTTATAATTATATTTTATATTTCTATGCACTTTAGGTATATAAATACAACTAAAAATATATATTATATATAAATATATTTAATTTATATTTATACATACCCCCTTTTTATAAACAGATATAAATAGTATAAACTTACTCTCATATATATATATAGAGAGAGAGAGAATATTGTAATGCCCCTTCATTAATTTCCACATTTTATTATTGACATTGGTCATTTCTCTCATCATTGCATGCTTTGTAACGTCCCCTTAAATAGAAGAGTATGTTGTTTTAATCCTTGTCTATTAGTGTTTTTTTGTTCATTATTTATTTATTTTGTCATCATTAAATGACAGATCATTAATAACAACACATAAACTAATATTCATGTTTTATTCTAATTTTCATGTAGGTCCACAAAGACTCACGTAAAGTCCTTCGCTTTGTTTCTAATATTCATGTTTTAAAGATTTTAATAATTTTTAAGATTCTAATATTACGTGAGATTTAAGTTATCAAGATTTTAAAATTCATTGAATAGTATAATTTATTTTAAAGTTTTAAAATTCTAATATTTCTTCTTAATCATGTTTTTCCATAATTTTTTTAAAAGATTTGAATCAAAACAAGTTCTTCCAAAAATAACTTTTGTGTATTTAAAATATTAAAATTTATTTAGATTAAAGGAAATTTTTTTTTTTTTAAAATCTAAAATAATTTTAAGATTCTAATAATTTTTTATATAAAAGTTGTTTTACAGTTTTATATTTTTAATTTAAATTTAGTTTGTAAAATTAATGTTTTTTGTTCAAAAATTATTATATTTTATTTCTTTAAATAATAAGTATTTATTTTTAAAGTTTCAATCTCATTTAAGTCAGGAGGGGTATTTTTTCCGTATTCTAGATTTTTGTAATTATGTCTACATTAGAAATCAAGTTAAATGGTTTTAATTTTCAAATTTCAATTTCAAATAGTTTGTATCAAGAAAATAAAGCTTTTTTTAGATAATATTTTTTCACTATTAAAATTTCTTTAAATGAAATGAAAGATTTTTATGTAATTTAATTTCTTTTTAAAAACATAATGTCTCTCCTTCGATATATAATTACCATTTAATTTTTCTTCAAAAATTGAAATTCTTATTTAAGTGAAGGGCATAATTTTTCTAGCTAACCAACGTTCAACCTTTTGAAATTATATCAATTTTGAGAAGAAATAGGAATTATCTCAAATGTTTGATCAAGTGCAAATAAAGTCATTGCTAATGCTAAATTATAATTTTTCAAGTATTGTGAGTTATCTATCAATATTGCCTTCATGAGTATTATATTGCTTTCATTGATTAGCATGAATTGCTATCAATTTTAGTATGGTTTTATACCATCTATTTGTATCCACATAGTTGCATGTTTTTTTGGTAAGATGTATAGGGATCCCATTCCTCAAGGTTAACCATGGAGGGCGCTTAATTTGTACCTCATTCATAGTAACCTTTTTGGGACCCGTGGAGAACCCTTCCATCTAATTATTTGGTATGCACTTACTTCTATTGATGTTTATCAACTTGCTCCATTTTACTCTTACTAAGGATGAAGTTCTTGAAACTTGTTGGATTTCTCATATCTTTGAAAGACAATATGATTTTAACACTCATAATCCATAGAATATAGTGTGATATATCATATCCCAAAAATATTTTCAATAGTTTATTAAAATCATTCCATATAAAGCATGAGCTATCCATTCCCTATACACGTCAATAAAATAGTGTAATGGAAAGGAAGCATAGATATATTGTTAACTATTATCTTAATGTTGCTTTAGTTTCAGGATTCATGTCTAAACCTTATCAATCTTATTTTAAAGTTGCAAAAAAAAAAGTTTAAAATATGTTATGCATTCTCTTAATGATTATTTATTTTTATGATGTAATTTTCGAGTTTATTTTCAAAGACTACACCGATTCGTATCTAGGGGGAGATCCCACTAATGGGAAATCTGCATATGGATATTTTAATTTGTTGGATAAGGTGAAATCTCATGGACCATTCAAAAGAATCAATCCACTTCCCTTGGATCTATCAAAGTTGAATATGAAGGTTGTACGACTACATCCAAAGAGGCCCTATGGTTAAGAAGACTACTTGAAGATTTGGATTTAGCTCAAATTGAAGACAATCAGATTTCACTTTTGTATTGTAAAGATGAAGATTAAGTTACATACGTTCTAAAGAGATATTTCTATCTCATTACAAAAATCTTGGCTTGTAACCAATTAAAGGGTTTGATGTAAAATCTCTAAGTAAAGATTAAGGGGGGCATTAGATTATTAATATTTCCTTGGTTGTATTTAATTTAGGAGATTCCTTTGGAATCCCTACATGTAATTTTTCCTCTTGTACGCACATTATGTATGGTGGCATTCGTAGATTTATGAGTTACTTTGTAACTCCTCTCCTCATCTCTATGTAAGAGATGTTTCTCCTCCCATTTATTCATGAATGATATCATTTTAATGAATTTATTTATCTCTTTCTTTTAGTCTTTGCCGTCATTCATAATACATAAGGGTTTTTTCTTTGCTTTTCCCTTTTCAAAAGCTCTTGTGTCTCCACTCTCATTTGGTTGATTTATCTCTACAATTATCCATCTAGCATGGTAATGTTACTTCAATCAATAACATACTTGGATTTATTTTTATTTATCGCTCTTGTATTTCCTTTTAAATAATTTAATAACTTAAACAAGTAGAAGAAATATTAGACTTGTAGAATTGGGAAATAAAATTAATTTCTATCCCTCCTAATTATCGGATTGAAGGATTGAACTTTCTACCTTCTCTTAGGAGGGAGCATTAGCCATAAAAACATCTTGATCAGCCAAAGGAAAATTAAATCATTCACTAGTGGCCCCATCCTATCTATTCCAATTGACGAGGGAAAAAAATCCTAATAATATCAGTGGGGAGGGTTAAGAATTGGATAAAATATTCCTTTATTTTCTATAAACCACCATTTTAAGATTCTAATATTTGTAACTTTGTACATCTCTTTGTGATATACAAGTAAATAAAATATTTGTAACTATAAGGGATCTTAGAGTTTTTTTTTTCATATTGGGATTTAATGTCCTTTTATGAAAGGTGAGATACTGAATATTTAACCCAAGTTGGCAAGTGTGTCAAAATTTTAGAAAAAAACTATGTAGAGGATGATGGAGAAAATAATCTAATTAATTTATAATTTATTTCCTTCTTGATTTGATGATAATAAAAATATTGGAAAAAATAAATTAAAATAATTTTTATACAAAAAATAAACTAGATATAATTTTGGGGCTAGATGTATATACCATGTATTACAAGAGGAGATGTAGTTCTCTACACTCATGTATGATTGGAGTTTCCATGTCAACATCAATATGAAGAAATTGAAGAGATTATATTATATTGATATAATTAACTTGGATAAATCCTTCTAGGTTTCAAAAGAAAATACCATCCTACTAATAAAGAATGGGTGTACTCTAGACTTCCCTAGGGAATGTTTTTGTCCCCATTTCAAATGAGTTCTTAATTTTTAAAATTGTGTCTCTTTTAGAAACCCTATAATATTCAATTCTTAGTTATTTAATATTATAGCACCACTTTTAATTATCCGTTTTAGCATGATATTTAATTGGCATTTTCTATTCTCTATCTTTTTCTTTAATTGAAAAAAGTGATTTTAAAAAGTTATGTATACATGTGTTGATATGTGAATACAAATAATAAGTATAATTACAATAAATTGAATATAAAAATGATAATTTGAGTATAAAAATATTAATATAATATAATGATATGAGGAAATTAATATAAAAATGGTAAATTGAGTTTAAGAAAGATATTATGAATATAAAAAATATAAGTAAAAATACGTGAAAATGAAACAAAATAAAAGATATATACACATGTCCAAGATACTTAATTAATGTGATCCCCGCATCTCTAAATCTCTTTTAAAAAATCAAATCCTTGTGGGAGGTGCAGATGTGATGTTGCTGCAAGAGACCAAGCTATCATAAGAAGCAGGAAATAAACTTTTTCCAAAGTGTAATAACTTGGGATTTCTTATCTCGACGTCAATAGGTGCATCTGGAGGAATGACTATTCTTTGGAAGAGAAACAAATGCCAAGTTTCTCTCATTTCAAAGAATACAAATTGGATGGAAGTGGAAGTTAACATCTTCTCTATCTCTTTCATCCTAATTAATGTCTATGGTCCAATATCCCCATTAGGTAAATAGAGACTATGGAACTCTCTTTCTCAGCTGTTGACATGGCTACAAGGGAGAAAAATAATTTTGGGAGGGTATTTTAATGCTACTCTAGGGCTACAAGATAAGATGGGTGGAGATACCCCGTCCCCATTAGTCATAGATGGTTTTTGTAACTTCATCGATGGAAGCCAGTTATTAGACTGTGTCCCATCCAATGGTAAAATCTCTTGGTCCAACAAGTAGAAAGGAAGTAGTTTTGTCGGAGCAAGGCTCAACAAGTTTCTGGTAAAGTCTCTCTTGTTGGCTGACCATGGGATTTTCCAGTCCTCCATTATTTCCCTAACTGGTTCAGATAATTTTGCTATGTCAGCATAAGTTCAAATGGATCCTATCCACACTAGACCTCAACTATATTTTAAGAGAGACAAGGTGGTCCCAAGCCCCACATACCTCTGGCATAGAAAAGTTTAAATTGTCTAAGAAGTTGATTTTTATGAAAATCAATATGAAACATTGGAACAAAATTTCCTTTGGGAATATTTTTAAGTAGAAGGCATAAATTCAAAGGAAACTCGAAGACATTCACGATTCCATTCTTAATAAAGGCATGACTATGGAAATTCATGAGGAACTGATTATTCATAATCAAAAACTAGATGAACTACTGCTCAGAGAGGAAATTTTCTGGAGTCAAAGGTCTAGGGAGATGTGGTTAAAAGGAGACAGGAACACCTCTTTTTTACATATGTCCATTAAAGTTAAAAGACACAAAAGCTCTATCTTCCATATCAAGCATGGTAATAGATTGACCCTCAATAATCAAAGGGATATATAAGAGGAAGCTTCAAGATTCTTCTCACAGCTCCTCATAGCAAAACATAACGCAGCCCCCTCACAATACCTCCCTATCATAAACTACATCCCTTCATTAGTCAAAGATCCAGATAATAAAGCATTGCTCGCTCCCTTCACCTTGGAAGATGTTCAAGCTACGGTATTTGCTATGGATGTAGACAAGGCCCCAGGTCCTGATGGATTGACTGCATTTTTCTTTCAAAAATGCTAGGAGTTCAGGAGTTCAAACATCCTCAAGGTAGTGGAGGAGTCTAGAAAACATCCATGTATGTTGATGCAGTTTAACATCACAATTATCATACTCATCCCCAATTGTCAACACCCCTCCTCATTCACTGACTTCAGACCACTATCATTGTGCAACATCATCTATAAGAGAATTTCTAAATTAATGGCCACCCGGCTGGGGAAATTGATTCCTAAAATCATCTCAAAACAACAAGATAGTTTTGTACCCGGTAAAGACACGGCTGAAGGGGCCCTAATTGCACATGAAGTTCTTCACTCCATTAAAGAAGAAAGGCCTCCAGTAATATTTTTAAAACTTGATATGACTAAGGCGTATGATAGGGTTAATTGGGATTTTCTACAGTTAGTGATGGAAAAAAGGGGTTTTGATAAGAAATAGATCAAATGGATTATGTGATGCATTATGAGAGCCAAATTTTCTATGATGGTGAATGGCACTCCAAGTGGATATTTCTCCTCCTCGCAAGGAGTTAGACAGGGGAACTCTCTATCACCTTTTCTCCTTATTATTCTTGTGGAAGGCCTAAGCAAACTCATTTCCATGAAAAGTTCCATAGCCATTTGGGAAGGTATCAATATCAGGAAGTCTCAGTTTAAAATCTCCCACACACTCTTTGCATATGACTCACTATTATTTGGTAAAGTCAGTGTCAAGGAAGAAACTATTATTAAGGAAACTTTGACATAATACAATGAGGCTTCAAGGCAAAAATTAAATTAAGGCAAGTCCAAGATCTTTCTATTTAATATGAATATCAAAGCAAGCAGAGTAATTCAAAGGATATTGGGCTTCTTAATGGCTCATACCCCAAGTAAGTATCTTGGTATCACTTTCTTCCAAGGAAAGGCCAAAGCTAGAGTTAGCGGGGGTTTAGGTTTTCATAGAATCCAGGAAACAAATCTCAGCCTAGGGACCAAACTGGCATGGACAATTTATACATGCCCAAACACTCTCTGGGAAAAGGTTATCAGGGTAAAGTACCTTGATTCAGAGGACCCAGAAAGAAATTTTACAATTAGTAACCCTCCCAATGGATCATACATGTCAGATTTTATAGTAAAAAGAAGAGAGGTCATCCTCCCTAACCTCTCTTGGCATATCAACTCAGGCACTAAGGCTCTATTTTGGTTAGAATCATGGAATGGTCTCACTCAATTTTCCACTTTATCAAATCTTACAAGAACCAAAATTATATTGAAACAGAGCTGGAGAGATAGAGTTGTAGATTACATTTCATAAACTGAAGGAAATGTGAAATGGAAATACCTCTCCCAAATTCAGATTCCTCATTTAGAAAAAAAAAAAGAGCTGTAAGACATCCTAAAATCAAGGTTTATCTCGATCAACGGTGACAGAGACATACTAATCTAGATGAAAAGAAATTTAGGGAAATATACAGCTAGAGAAGGTTATCAATCTCTAGTAGAGGCTCCATCCATTCCAAATTTCATCCTTAAACTTGCTTGGCATAGTTCCATCCTTCCCAAAATTGGGGTTTTCCTTTGGTTAGCAATCCAAGATAGGATCTTATCCAGCACAAGACTAAAATGATTGGGGATTATAGACACATTCCAATGCCTGCTATGTGGGGTAGTTTTTGAGGACACAAATCACCTCCTAGTAAGCTGTGATTTCGCACTAGTTATATGGAAAGGGATTCTCAGAAAACTAGGATGGAGTGGTCCCATGCAAACATCATTACAATTGTTATTATAGCAGTGGCCCCTCCTACATCAGGAATCCTTCTTCTCTATCATATGGAGAGTTATACCTGCAGCTATGGTTTGGTCTTTGTGGTGGGAGAGAAACAAAAGGATCTTTAGAAAACAAGTCTCGTCAAAAAATGTTGCATGTAGTATGGTGGAGAAGAACGTCTCGAAAATGGTTAATTCATGTGTTTCAAAGGTGAAATTCCTACCCTCAAATTTAACATTGTTTGATAACTCAATATTAGCAAACTAACCCCAGATTGCTATTCCATTCACAAGGGTCTTGATTGGAAAAATGCCAAAACATCAAATTAGAAAAGATGTTAAATGGATGTAGTGCCTCACTGACCCTACCATGGAAAAGGAATTGGAGAAGTGAGTGGAATAAAGTAATTCGAGCAATGAGAAGGTAAGTACATTACCTTAATGCTTCAAAGCACCTAGTTAGCATATGTTTAATTTCTTTCTATGCCACTTTAAATAGTTCTTTAAAAAGTGAATGTTAATTTCAAATTTTATGATAATTTTCATAGTGTGAGTGATAATGAGAAATTGGGATGGAATTAAAGGCTGACAACCATTTTGACGTGACTAGTTTAGAACATTGCACTATGAACTACTTACTTTGATATATGATAATAAATTCAGGCAATCAAGCCTCAAGGTTTTAAAATAAATAGAGTCACTTCCATCTACTTAAAATTTTCTTATGGATATCAAAACTATTACACATCATTTTATATAAATTAATATGATATCAGTAAGTGTAGAATCCCTCCATATTAGTGCATTAGTGTTGTGTGATTTTGTCATCTTATTAAGTTTTGATGTTTGTTTGATTAGACCTAGATCAATTATTAGAAATATTGTGCATGAAATCAATTAATACTATTATTGATACTTTGACACCAGAGTCCAAATATGAGATATATAACATGATCAAATATTATTAATTAATAGGGAGGATTTTTATCAGACTACAAGTTTGAATAAAGGTTTTTGATTGTTTGATCATTTGTGCATGTTTGTGTTTTAGATAATGATTAATTGATGTTACTAATGATTATAATCATTTATTAATTATATTATATTAAGACATGATTTAATTGAAAGTATTTTAGAAATGTGTTTATAATAATAATTATTTTGTTTAGGTCATATCACTAAAGGATTACATACAAGTCGAGTCATCTCAATTCCAAGACTTCTTAGTGGAAAAATGTGGGTAGCATCTCGAGGGAATATAAGGAGGTGGATTTCATATGAGAATAATTGTTCACAACTTGGCCAGAGCATGATGACCGTTGTGAGCTATAATCAATGCAATGTGTGCTAAGTACAAAGTTGGGATTTCAAATTAAGATCATATATCTGGGACACATGTGGGAGGGCTTGCAACTCGACTAAGCTTGAATTGAGCCTTTAAGTGTAATGATCAGAAAAGATGAGGTGTCAATTAGGAAAATCACCGTAGTGTCAAGAGAGGATGAATATCTAGGAGTAATACCCCATATAATTTTCATACCAGGTACAGTGTAAGGTCCTGAGATTTTACAAATCTGCAACACATGTGGCATTCAATTTGGGTTTTTATCATGTTTCTCTTCCTCATCATGACGTAGTCATCCGTCCTGGCCTATTTATCCCCCATAGTTGTTTATTGTCAACCAGTTTTTATGAGATTTCTCTTCCTAATTATGGAATAAATGAAGGCAAATATGGATTACATGAAGTTAAATTTAAGGATTTAAATATGGATAAAGGAGTGGGAACATCCTCTGTCAGGCCCATATTTGGGTAGACAGATGAAGATAGCCTTCAGGCATCTTCCAGGTCTTGTCAATGATGCAATCAGGGGCATCATTGGGGATGGTATACTACTTTCGAAGGCTCCCTGACACCTCTTTCACACTCAGGTGGTTTCAGTGTTTCTATCAAATTGGTATGATATGGTGCCCGATTATGGAGTCTTCTTTCTAATGACTAAGAAGATATTGAAACCAGATTTTGCCTCAGGCGGAGAACTTCAAGAGGCAATAAAAGGATATCAGTTGTGGTTGTCTGAGGCATGGGTTGGAGGGCTCTTTCTATCATTTGATTTTGAAAATAAGAAAGAAATAGCTCGCCAATATGACATACTAAAGTTGGCTTTGCAGGGTTGGGACATCCAATATCTTTGGAGGGAAATCATCAAGTTCATGGATATATTACCAAGTGGGATGGTTGCAAATGCATTCCTTCTTTTTGATCAAATTTTGGTTGTACTAGCATTCATTGAAGATGAAGACAGAACACATTTTCCTTCTGCCTCTTCAACTCCTGCAGGCTCAGCCAATTCTATTAGTGGCAAGGCATCGGTAAAATCAAAGAATAAAGTAGGAGCTAAGTAAAGTTATGTTCCTCCAATTTTGTTGACTATTTCTTTCCCTCATGATGCCTTGAAGTAGTGTATACATTATATTAATAAAATATTTCAATGGCCTTAGCCATTTTTTCCAAAAAAAAAAGAAGATGAAGATGAAAGATGCCCTATATTTACACATATAGATCTCAATACATGCCCCATAATCTTTGCATATATCAAAGGACACCAAATTAATTAACTAGGATCCATATATAATGGTGTACTTCAAGATTAGGTTAATTCTAATTTATTTATATGTTGTAAATTTTGGTTAGCTTCAACAAATTACTCTTTAAGATGGATATGCACAAGTTTTAAGGATAGAGTCTAATGATAAGCCTATGCAAAATGTAGTAATTATTTTATCTTTGAAATGAGGTTCTATTTACAAAAATATTGTAATTATACCACTAGATTTCTAGATCTTTGTTAATTAACTTGGTATCTTTGCATTTTTGGAAATGCAAAAAGGATTCATTACCACACAATTAATTTTTATGGGGAATTGACTACATATTATAGAAAGTCTTATGGTTATAACTACACTCATTATATCTATAAAAAAAAAGAAAATAAGTGTTGGTGAAATATAAGGAAATTTAAAAAAAAAAAGAAAAAAAAGAAGTATCCTAGAGAATAATAGATTATCATATATTATCATTATTTGGTCAAATTGAAAAGGGTTAGTTATCCTAAAAAACTCAAATTACCCTATTCAACTAGTTCCTCAAAACCATACACCATCTATAACATCAAAATATCTTAGTGACAAAAGAACATATACAAAAAAAAAGTAGCACTTTATAAACTTAAGGGGAACAAGGAAATGATAATGGTGTAATTATGTAGTAAGATAGATAAAATAAAATGTATCATAATATATTGAGCAAAGAAAGTTTATTTTAGAGTATAAAAGGATATTTATAAAATAAACTAAGATATTATATATAAGGGTGATTATAGAGTATCTAGTCAAATAGATGAATTTGGCTAATGAAGAAATAACATGGGTAGATAAAGCATTCCATAAAAAAAATCCACATTTAATAAATAATGGAGATAATATTAGTTTTAAGGGGAGGGCCACATCTATCGTGTGGATGAGGATAAGTGTAGTCAAATTATAGTTATCATAATTCTTAATTATGTTTGACAATTATTTATATTATTATATAGGTAGCTAGGTTAGCATAGATGATATCCATGATGCAATTATTCTATATATAGGGGATGCTTAATTTATTAGAATCTTATTATGTCTATTTGGTTTCCTTAGTAAATACCATTTAAGACAATATGATCATGTCATTAAATCATGATTATTAAAATAATTCCATTATTATTTAGAGGTTGTGTTCATCTATTAATGAGATAATTTGATCATCATTATAGTTATAAAACTAACTATTATTGAAACTTAATAAAAAGTGAGATTAGTGCATAGCATAAAAAAGTTAGGTGAGGTTAGTGAAACTAAGATAGAAGTAAAAGTATGATATGAAAGACAAATATTAAAAATAAAATCATTACTAATAGTCGTGAAAATAGTGTGATCAACATTGGAGTTATCAAAATTATTTTTACTGAAAGAATGCAATGACTATTACAGTTATGAAAAAGATCATTGATAAAGTCCATAGAAAAGTATGACTAGAGCATATAGAAAAAGAAGTCAATGTATAAAATGAGGTAAATGTGCTAAAAAAATCATTACTACTGGTCATGAAAAGAATGTGATTTCCCTTATAATTATGAAAATTGTCATTATTGAAAGAATGTCATCGTCATTAAATTTATGGAATAAACAAAGGCAAATATGAGCTTAAATTTATGGAATAAACAAAGAAAGTTATTGAAAGAATGTCATCGTCATTAAATTTATTATTAACCAGTTGTTATGATCTTTCTCTTCCTAATTCTGGAATAAAAAAAGGCAAATATGGATTACGGGAAGTTAAATTTTAGGATTTCACTATGGATAAAGGAGTGGGAACATCCTCTGTCAGGCCCATATTTGTGTAGACAGATGTAGATAGCCTTAAGGAATCTTCTAGGCCCTATCAATGATGCAATTAGGGGCATCATTGGGGATGGTATACTGCTTTCGGACGCTCCTTGGAACCTCTTTCTCACTCAGGTGATTTTGATGTTTCTATCGAATTGGTATGATATGGTGCCCGATTACGGAGTCTTCTTTCTCATGAATAAGAAGATATTGAAACTGGATTTTTCCTTGGACAAAGAACTTCATGAGGAAATAAATGGATACCAGTTGCAGTCGTCCAAGGCATAGGTCGGAGGGCTCTCTCCACTAGTTGATCTGGACAATGAGAAAGAAATAGCTCTCCTGTACAACATACTGAAGTTGGCTTTGCAAGGTCGGGACATCCAACATCTTTGGAGGGAAATCATCAAGTTCATGGATATACTACCAAGTGGGATGGTTTCAAACACATTCCATCTTTTTGATCAAATTTTGGTTGTACTACCATTCATTAAAGATGAAGACAGAACACATTTTCCTTCTGCGTCTTCAACTCATGTAGGCTTGGCCAATTCTGTTAGTGGCAAGGCGTTGACAAAATCAAAGACTAAAGTAGGAGCTAAGTAAAGTTCTAGTCCTCCAATTTTGTTGTGGTGAGGTCACATCTATTTTTTGGACTGGTATAAATTTTGTCCTTGATGGTATATGTTGAAGTACTCTCTACGGGATTATTTTCTTCTGTCATCTACTGATATTTCTCCTATGTTTGTATACACCTTATCAGGTTTTGGATTTCTTGGTTCTTAGGTTATTTTTTAGCTGGACCAACAGGATGTATGATCCAAGTGTAATGTGTGTAAGGGTAAGGATGGAGGGTTTTCTTGACTGCTTCTTTCCCTCCTGAGCCCTTGAAGCAGTGTATACATTATATTAATAAAATATTTCAATGGCCTTAGCCATTTTTGTCAAAAAAAATAGATGAAGATGAAAGATGCCTTATATTTTACACATACAGATCTCAAAACATGCCCCATATTCTTTGCATATATCGAAAGATACCAAATTAATTAACTAGGATCCATATATAATGGTGTACTTCAAGATCTAGTTAATTCTAATTTATTTATATATTGTAAGTTCTAGTTAGCTTCAACAAATTATTCTTTAAGATGGATATGCACAAGTTTTATGGATCAACTATAATGATAAGGCTATGCAAAATGCAGTAATTATTTTATCTTTGAATAAGGTTCTATTTAAAAAAATATTGTAATTATACCATTAAATTTCAAGATCTTTGTTAATTAACTTGGTATCTTTGAATTTTTGGAAATAAAAAAAAAAGGATTCATTACCACACAATTAATTTTATTGGGAATTGACTAAATATTATAGAAAGTCTTATTGTTGTAACTGCACTCATTATATCTCAAAAATAAAGAAAATAGGTGTTGGTGAAAAATAAGGAAATTAAAAAAAAAGAAAGAAAAAGAAGTATCCTAGAGAATAATAGATTATCATATATTATCATTATTTGGTCAAATTGAAAATGGTTAGTTATCCAAAAAAAACTCAAATTACCCTATTCAACTAGTTCCTCAAAACCATACACTGTCTATAACATCAAAATATTAGAGTGACAAAACAACATATACAAAAAAAATTAGTAGCACTTTCTAAACTTAAGGGGAACAAGGAAATGATAATGGTGTAATTTGATGTAGTGAGATAGATAAAATAAAATGTATAATAAGATGTTGTGCAAATAAATTTTATTTTAGAATATAAAAGGATATTTAAGAAATAAACTAAGATATTATAAATAAGGGTGATTATAGAGTATCTAGTCAAATGGAAGAATTTGCTTAATGAAGAAATAACATGGGTAAATGAATCATTCCATAGAAAACATCCACATTTAATAAATAATGGAGATAATATTAGTTTTAAGGGGAGGGCCACATCTATAGTGTGGATGAGGATAAATGTAGTCAAATTTTAGTTATCATAATTCATAATTATGCTTGACAATTATTTATATTATTATATAGGTAGCTAGGTTAGCATAGATGACATCCATGACACAATTATGGTATATATAGGGGATGCTTAATTTATTACAAATATATTATGTCTATTTGGTTTCCTTAGTAAATACTATTGAAGGTAGCTCCCTTGAGTTGGCTTAATGCTAGAGGTTTCCCCGTTGAGGTCACTTTTTATAGTACATTTTCTATTATATTTTCATTTTTTGCAATTTATTTGATTACAACATATCATCTAAGCCTTCTCCCTTAATTATCAATTAAATCATATAATGAGATTTTCATGTAAGGTATCTAGTAACAACATATTCATTTATTCATTTTGGTATCTGCAATAATAATTAAAATTAATGTGTTCTAGCATATGTCTAGATGTATAAACAAGTTTTATGGGAAGAACGTTAATCAATTGTTTCTAAAAAACTTGTGGAAGGTTTCACTTGTTAGTCAACTTATTTTCATGCTTTATTTTTTATTGAACCCTAAACTAAAAAATAAATAAAATTAGAATAATATGTAACCTCATGATTATGTGATTACTTGGGTCATATTACAACATCTCAAGTAATACAGAAAAATCAATAACAATGGATTAGTAAGTTGCTTGAAAAAACATTATTATCATATGAAAAATGCTAATATCAAATGTACTATCATATGAGGGAAAAATAATGAAACGAGAGAAACATGCTCAAAATTAAAGCATCACCATTAGTGATAAAGAAAATATGATCATGTCATTACAAATATGAAAATCATCATTATTAAAATAATTCCATTATTATTTAGAGGTTGTGTTCATCTATTAATGAGAGAATTTGATCATCATTATAGTTATAAAACTAACTATTATTGAAACTTAATAAAAAGTGAGGTTAGTGCATAGCATAAAAAAAGTTAGGTGAGGTTAGTGCAACTAAGACAAAAGTAAAAGTATGATATGAAAGACAAATATTAAAAAATAAATAATTACTAATAGTCATGAAAATAGTGTGATCGACATTGGAGTTATGAAAATTATTGTTACTGAAAGAATGCGACAACTGTTACAGTTATGAAAAATATCATTGATAAAGTCCATACAAAACTATAATTAGAGCATATAGAAAAAGAAGTCAATGTATAAAATGAGTGAAATGTGCTAAAAAAAATCATTACTACTGGTCATGAAAAGAATGTGTTTTCCCTTACAATTATGAAAATTGTCATTATTGAAAGAATGTCATCGTCATTAAATTTATGGAAATTACAATTACTGAAATAATATGATCATTATACTAAGGAATCATCATCATTATAATTGTAAAAAAACACCATTTTGAAGCTTATAAACAAGTAAGTGAGGTTAGACCATCTAAGAAATAAGTGTTTGAAAGTTATACATCAGTAGTAGAAAAAATATGAACAACATTACAATTAGGAAAATTACCATTGTTGAAAGAAGGTGATCATCATTATGGTTATGAAAATCAACATTGCTGGATGTGAGCACCATTTATGATTATGTAAATTAACATTATTGAAAGAATGTGATGATCATTAAACTTATAAAAATTGTAATTTTTGAAGCTTATAAACAATTGAGGTGAGGATAGAGCATCTAAGAGAAAAATGCTAGAAAGTAATACGTCACTATTAGAAAGAATATGATCATAATTACAATTGTGAAAATCAACCTTAGTAAAAGAATGTGATCATCATCACAGCAAAAAAATCACTATTATTGAAAGAATGTGACTATTATTATAGATATGGAAATAACCATTATTGAAAGAACGTGATCATCATTACAACTATGAAATTTGCCAATTCTAAATGTGCTAGAAAGAAAAACTTTACTACTAGAAAGAATATGCTAATCATTACAAATACTAAGAAAAATGTGCTAGAAAGAAAAACTTTACTACTAGAAAGAATATGCTAATCATTACAAATACTAAAATTAACATTGCTAAAACAATGTGAACGTCATTACAATTATAGAAATTACTATTATTGAAACGACATAATCATTATTACAATTGTGAAAATTATTATCACTGAATCAACATGATTATCATTATAATTATGGAAATCACCATGACTAAAACACACCATGATCACCATTATAATTATAAAAAACACCACTTTTTAGACTTATAACCAAATGAAATGTGTTGAAAGTATTTAAGAAAATAGTGAATAAAAATGAAACATCATTTTTAAAAAGAATATGATCATCATTTGAAATATTTGATCTCAACACTCACCAACTTGTCCATGGAAGATTTGTGTGCGGGAACTCTACAAGCAACATTCTGATTCTCATAAGCCAACGTGTTAATAATTCTTTCAAAATCTTCATCATCCACTGCATAGTCTTCCAGGCCAGTGTAAAACGGGCCATTGTCGGCATGCTCACTTTCATATTCAATCGGCTCCCCATTACGCTCATAAAATGTACAACACCATTGTAATATTCCAGAGACTGCAATATGTGTTCGCAGAAAAAACTCCGGCCTGAAATCCTTATCGTTACAGGAATGTCATTCATAAAACCCAATGCTAGACGCAGAGGAAAAATATTATGTCTGCTCTCTCTCCCCTCTTCTTCATTAACAATTAAGCTTTCGTTGTCACTCCAGTTAATTACATGCATGTCAAAGGCAAAGAGTAATTTGAGATATATTGTAATACGGTCTCTTTCATTGTAGATTTGCTTAACTAGAGCGTTTCTGTTATTCCTTGCATACGCCTTGTAAACTTTATCAATGGACGTCGCATCTCTCCGGTTTGTGTTTGTAATGTCGAGAACTCTGATTTGTACAATGTATTTGAGTACTTGGAAGAATAAGAGTCTGCTGAATTGTTGATCGAATGATCTACCTAGAGTTACGAGGTTTATATGTGCAAATTTAGAATAGCCATGTTTTCAAACACGAATGAATTAGTATATGTCTCTTCCAAATTAATTCAACATTAACTATCACTAATAAATTTTCCACGAATCTCAAAAATAACTAAACAAGAAGCATACACACATCAATACAAAGATCATCATATTAACATAGAAATACGGAAGGGAAAAACCATGTAGAAAATAACTTCTTAGATCTACTACCTATATCTAGCTTCACAAAATATATTGAAGAACTTACAATATATAGTAGACAACAACCTATCAAAGACACCAATCAACAATTATATTTGTAGGAACCCACCTATATAAAGCACCAATCCCCTTATCCAAAATCTGAGTGCCAACTCAAAATATGAGAGACCAATCTCAAATGCAACATGATAGAAAAGATATATTTTATAAACCTTCAAGGTTGAACCTTACATATCTTCTTGATCTTAGAACACTCTCATACTACGTATGATACCTTCAATTAAGTTCATTAATTTTCCTTATTCTTCCTCTAAACCTCACTTTGCTTTAAACATATTTAATAATCTCTACTAGTCGGTGACATGCAAATTCCTCAATAAAATGTGTAGGCAGCTAGGTCCTAAAGTCCATAAATTAATCTAGGAGTGGGGATATACTCTGTGTTATTCAACACACTCTATTTGTCTTTTGTGCAAGTTATTTGATTACAAAATATCATCTAAGCCTTCTCCCTTGATTATCAATTCAATAATATATTTGAGATTTTTATGTAATGCATATAGTAATAATATATTCATATCTTCATTTTGGTGTCCACAATAATAATTAAAATTAATACGTTCTTGTATATGTCTAGATGTATAAACAAGTTTTCTGGGAAGAACCTAAATCAATTGTTTCTAAAAAACTATTTAATATTTTGGTTACTCTAAAAAAAGATGCTCTGCAACTTTATCTAAACAATCGAGCAAGTCATGGCCTCATGGCCCTCTGTGTGTAGAATGCATTCAATGCCCACCTACCGTTCCCTTCATTATGGGATTTTTGTTGGGTGTGATTGGCATTTCTCCTGCTGCCTACGCTACTGCTCCCTCTCCAGAAGACAACGGTGAGAAGTAGCCTAGGTCTTTCAGCCAGGTGGTCATGGGTGCACCTATCAGAAAAGATGGCACTACCTTCTCCAACAAAGAACACAGAGAGGAGGACTATGAAGGAAGACTAGGAGGTAAGGTTTCGGGAACTAAACACCTTGTCATTTCTCTAAATTTGAATATGTGTGAAGTAATTAATGGAGAGAGGTCTAGGCTAGGAGATACAACTACTTTTCTTGCTGTTGAGAATGCTGATAAGATTCCTTCCAGAGTTTTTATGAATAATTGAATGCATTCTATATGGAGTAAAAAACTAGGTTTTAGATTTTCCTTCTGTCGCATGGTCCAGAAAGTGCTTTTTATTATATTTTTTTTATGATTCTGCAAGCCAAAAATCTGTAGTTGATAAACAATATTGGAGCATAGGCACATGCAATTTTCGTACCCTTTCTTGGTCCTAAGATGCTAACATTGCAGAAATCCTAGCACTTTCATGCTCTAGATGGATAATTGTTTAAAACCTACCCCCGTTCCTATGGAATGTTCTACAAGAAGCTCTCAAATTCTTGGGTAAAGTTATTAGGGTTGACCATTCCAACACCCTCCTTCCACATCCAGATGCCCATGTCTTGATTTTGATTAAGGCCAGTGTTGATATTCCTAAGTGCGTTGTTTTTGAACTCGTAGATGGCCTCTACTCACACCAGTGATCTTCTTGGGCGGCATTAATGTGTATTTTCTATGCAAGAGGGATGACCTATAAGGATATATTTCCCTCTCCTGGCCTCCAAACCTAAACCCCACAACCTCCCTTCAGACAACAACATTTACTTGAACCCTCCTGTACCTGGTGCTAAGTCATCCTCTACCACATTAATCCGGTCCTCTGAACTTCCTCCTATCTCCTTCTCCTTTACTGGAGGTAACTCTTTGGTAACCCCCGATCTGGTCTATTTGAGTCTTGATAAACTCTCCTTTTCCATTTTCCTTGTTGGTCACACACAGGATAAGCCAGGCCCTTCAATCAACAATGGTTTTATTGATAGAATGTCGTCTGTGCATAAGAACAGAATTAGACATAGGGTTAAGAATGCTCAACAATTTACTATGGATAAGATTAGGAAGAAGAAAGGACCATTCAAAAGAAGGAAAGGTAATACCAATGAGAGGATTATTGAACAATCTCATTTCCTAGATACAACCCTCCATTATAGACATGATGGTAGGATGGAGATGGATAGTGGGAGTGTACAAGAGGAAGGGGAGTTAGATAATTGTGAGAGTTGTCATATTGACATGGAAACTTTAGGAGAGCAGACTTGCCTCATTGACAAAGACCCTTCTATTAGAAACTCGTTGAATGACTATGAATTGATGGTCATCCTGGCAGCCTCTCCTACTCACCTTGCTTCCCCCTCCTTCCCACTCCCCCTACCCATACTCACCCTAGGATCCTTTCTGAGGTGGAGGTAAGTACCAAAAGCACTGATATTGATATCTCTTCCCAGGAGTCTGAGCTTTCTCTCAATTATTTCTTTGATGATAGTGGGATGAATAAATTTTGGGCCATCATCCCTTTTGTAGAAAAATCATGGGAGATTTTGTTCAACCCTAATAATATCAAAAGGATTCCTAGAGTCACCAAACCCTGAGATATCTCTATTGACTTGCAAAGTGGTGTTGAAAAACTTGGTCGCAAAGATACTAAGAGGAAAAAGGGGAGACTGATTGGATCAGGAAATAAGAAAGATGCCAAGAATAGTAATAACATTGTCTTGCCTAAATGCTATCTAAGCTTTAGCACTAGCATGGAATCCTCTTCTTGACTTATATGGATATCAAAATAGCATCCTGAAATGTGAGATGATTTGAATCCTCTTATAGAAAATACATTCTTCAGAGATTTTTAAGAGCCAATAAATGTATTGACCTACTTTTGTTGCGAGAGGTAAAAGCTACAAACTTCACCCTAGACATCTCCCTTAAATGTATTTGAAGATATTATACTACCTTTTTCACCTCTCATATCAAAGGGAGGGGAGATACAACCATACGTATTAGCCCTCTTTGGGGTAAATTGGTCTGCGATTGGGGTACCTCTCCCTGCAATAGGGTCATCTGGCTGGTCCTAGAGTACAAAGGTAAGAAATATGGTATTTTCCTAGTATATGCTCCCAATGACTATAAGGAAAGATAAAAACTATGGAGATGGGTGGCTCAACATTAGAACATCTCATGGATCCTAGGAGGTGATTTTAACATGATGGAAGATCCTCAACACAAACTAGGGGCCAATAGACTTGAATGGAAAGGAAGTGAACAATTTTTTTGGAACAAAATGATAGGCACTCATAAACTTATTGACCCACTAAAAGGATGCAAAATTGATCACAAAGATGTCTACTTTGACCTATTATAATATTTCAATCACCATCTTCTCAAATGTTAAAGGGATGAAGCAGGCAGAAAAGTTAGAGTGGTTCCTTGCACGCTGTCAGATCACCACCCCATAATTGCAAGATTCAATCCCAATGGTGTTTCTACTAATAAAAAACCATGAAACAATCTATTATACCTTAATACATCCCTATTAGATGAGGATATTTTCTTCAATATGGTCTTTATGATCAGATGGTACAATCTAGTAGTAGTAAAACACAAAGATGCTAGGAGCAGATGGGCCCATAACCTAGAGTTTTGGAAATCCCTATTCCAAAAAATAGGAAGGAAAAGGGCCAAAGATGCTAGGAAGGTTGAAGAGAAGCTCCATGATGACCTTTCTAAGGTAGAAGCTAATCTACAAAATAACCCTTTCTTAGTTTATAATTTAACTATATTATCCAATACTAAGGAGAACCTCAGAAAAGTGTAGAATGAAAAACTTAAAGGTGTTAAAATAAGAACCAAGAGCAAGTCGGTGGAACATGGAAATAAGGGTTTGAAGTTCTTCTTTAATCTTCTCAAATAGAAAGAAGCCAAGACTAGGGTTCAGGAGATTTGGGATGATGGCACCAAGATTGAGGACCAACATATCATTGTCCAAGCTTTTGCTAAGTACTAGCATAAGCTATTTACCTTGGAGGATAGTAGAAACAGAGTGACTAAGACCAAAAACAAGATCAAACAAATAGTATGTAGTAGAGTTGAGGGTGAGGATCTTATCCTTCTCAGAAAACTTATTTTTTTAGAAGAAATCAAAGGGGCTATAAGCCAAATGGATTTGGAGAAGGCCCCTAGACCTAATGGACTACCTATAGAATTCTGCAAAAATAATATAGAATGGATTGGTCATGAATTGCTATAGGTGTATGAGGAAGCCTTTGCAGAAGGATCCCTAGGGGGAGAGATTAACAGTGGACTAATGAAGCTTATCCCCAAGGAAGGAGATAGAACTATGATTAAAAACTGGTGTCCAATCACACTACTGAATGTCTCCTACAACATCTTGGTGAAATCTTTGGCCAACAGATTTAAAAACATCCTTCCTAGGGTCATTAACTAGAACCAAATTGGCTTTATCAAAGGAAGGTACATTCTAGAAAACTTGTTCACATGTTGGGAATTCATGAAATGGGAAAATGAAACCAACCAAAAAGCATGTATGGTTCTCCTAGACTACGAAAAGGCCTATGACCATATAGAATTAGATTTCATCTATCTCATGATGGAAACCTTAGGTTTCCCCAATCAGTTTGTTAAAATGGTTAAAACCTTGATGATAGGTGCTTTGGCCAAGGTTGAAGTCAATAGTATCAAATTAAAAAGCTTTGAGCTCACTAGATCTATTAAACAAGACTTTTCTCTAGCCCCAGCCTTGTTTATGATAGTTGCTGATGTAGTTAGCTATCTTCTCTCCGAAGAGATACTCCTACCAAAAGTCAGGGGTATAAAAATTCTAGAAGAGAAAGAAGTCACCAACATTCAGTTTGCTAATGATACTCCACTTATACCACAACTAGATTTGGAAAACATAGAGACACTCATGAGAAAAATGGAATGGTTTTGCACTACCTCAGGCAGTAAAATCTCACTGGAGAAGTCTATTTATGTAGGGTGGACAGAGGAACCCCCTCCATGTATTGCTAGATGGAACTTTAGTTGGAAAGGGCCAAAATTTCAAGTCAAATATTTGGGTATCCCATTCTCCATTAACCCCAACTTAAAGGCAATGTGGGAATGGGTCATGCATAAGGTGCAGTCAAAATTGAATAAATGGGGTCCAGTCAGTACCTATCCTTGGTTGAGAGAGTGCAGGTATGTCAAAAAATTCTCTCATCCTATATAATCTACTATTCTTCTGCTTGGATTTTTTGTTAGTTTCAATTTAAGATGATCCACAAGAGAATTAGAGACTACCTATGGTCATATGGTAGGGGTAATAGGAAAGTTCATGCAGTGAAATGGAGTGGTGCACCATAGATAAGAAACAAGATGGATTAGGCCTTAAAGGTCTAATGCTGCAAGGTATCTCTCTTTCCACCAAATGGATTGTTAGGGATATGGAGGGGGAAGAACCTTGGAAAATATTGATAAGGAACAACATTGTTAGGGGAACTCCTAAGAATAACAAGAAATATTTTAATTTATCCCTCAATAATATCATAGTTGGTAACATAGATTTTAAAATACAAGGCTCGGTAGTGTTTAAATATATTTGGAAAGAATGGAAACAAGCTAAGAAATATATAACTGATAGTAAGGTCAACCATATCCAAAACCTAATCTATGGCAATAGATCCATATAGTGCAATCTAAAACACAAAGAGAACTCGCTTTCTCTTCAACAAGTGTGTTCATATAGACAATGGAATGAGAAAGGTATTTCTTTTCTAGAAGATATTATTCAAGAAGGGAATATTATTGGTTGGGAGGAGCTAAGATCCAAATTTGGCCTTCCTATATCCCAATTCAGAACATACTCTATTCTTACTGAAGCTTGTAACTCTCTTAACCTTCCCCAAGAATGTTATTTTGACAGTAGCTTCCACCTTAAATTAGAATACTATATATCATATCTTCTTTGATTCTCCATTTGTTGTTAAAGTATGTAATATCTTTGGTTTTTCTAATAACTTTACCCTATCCTAGCTTGAGATTCTTTCTGGATCAATCAGAGGTCTTAAGAAGTATTCTAATTAATTTTTTGGTCTCCTCTTTGTATTTTTTTATGGAGAAAATGGCAAAGCCATTGAAATATTTTATTAATATAGTATATAAACTAATTCAATGGCTCTAGAGGGAAAGAAGCAACCAGAAAACCCTCCATCCTTGCCGTTACACACATTACAATTGAAACAAACATCAAGTAGATTTCACAAAAACTAACGTAAAGACCAAGAAGATCATTATCCGAATAAAGGATATAAAAACATAATTGAGAAAGAGGAGACATAAGAAATAGACCCATTGAGACTACTTCTTCCTTTAACTACATGGAAAAAATCTTACAGCCCAAAAAAAAATTTGAAGAACCACCATAGAAAAATTGGACATCCTAAAGTTTGCTTTGCTCCTCCGTTGTTCTTTGATTTTGCTGAAGCCCTGCCAGAAACAGATTTAGCCGACACTGCAGGATTTTGAAGACACAGAAGGAGAATGTACTCTATCTTCATTTTCAATGAATTCCAACACTTTTGATATCTTATCAAAGAGAAAGAATGCATTAGCAACCATCCCACTAGGTAACATATCCATAAACTTAATGAATTCACTCTGTAGATGCAAAATATCCCGACCCTATAGTGCCAAATTTAGTATGTCATACAAGAGGGCTATTTCTTTCTTGTTATCAAGATCTACTAGAGGAAAGAGCCCTCTGACCCATGCCTTGGATGACCGCAGCTGGTATCCATTAATTGCCTCTTGAAGTTCTCTATCTGAGACATAATCCAGTTTCAAAATATTCCTAGTCATGCAAAGGAAGACTCCATAATTAGGCACCATATGATACCAATTTGATAGGAATAGCGAAGCCACCTTTGTATGAAAGAGATGTCAGGGAGCATCCGGGAGATGTATGCAATATCCAATGATACCCCTGATTGCATCATTTACAGGTCCTAGAAGAGGCATAAATGCTACCTTCATCTCTCTACCCAAATAAGGGCCTGATAGGAGATGTTTCCACTCCTTTTTCCGTAGGGATATCCTAAAATTTAACTTCCTATATTCCATATTTTCCTTTGTTTAGTTCACAATTAGCAAGGGAAAGGTTGTAAATAGTGGTTAACAATGAACAACTATGGGCAATAAATAGGCCAGGAAGGATGGCTACGTCATGATGAGGGTGAAAAATGTGATCAAAACTCAAATTGAATGCCACATGTGTTACAGATTTATAAAATCTCGAGACCTTGTACTACACCTAGTATGAAATATAGATGGGATATTACTGCTAGATATTCATCCTTTCTTGACACTACGATGATCTTCCTGATTGACAACACATATTTTCTTATCATATCACTTAAATGCTCAATTAAACCTTAATAGAATTTCCAGCCCTCCCAAATGTGCGTCAGATATATGATCTTGATTTAAAATCCCAAAATTGTACTTGTCACAGGTTGCATTGATTTCAAACCTCTTTTGCATTAGTTCTTATGTGGCATATATGCAAACTTATAAATGCTAATGTTTTTGGTGATATTTACAAGAACCTTACTAAGTCTCTGAGGAGGCTAATATTTTATAGAATTTATGTGCAAGCTACAATGGTGATCAAAATGAAGAAGAAGAAGCTAGAGGACCTCTTTAAAGATGGCATGGTGAGAATCGGGTCTTGGGAAGTTTCACATGTATATACTTAGTCACGGGAGAGCCAGGAACTTTCCCCCTTTAAGACTACACTACATGGATTCATACAAGAAGTGAAAACCCTCATGAAAGGAGAGAAATAGTAGGGAGATGAAGTCATCAAAGCAGTCCCAATCACAACCATACCACCAGCAGAAATTCCAATGGATGAGATAATCAGGCATCCTTATGAGCAATACATCAAAGATGAGAAAATATTTAGGTGGATAGAAGGACAACAAGGGTAGATGGCTTGGGTCCTGATTAGAGAGGAATATAATCTTTGATGATCATGATGACTACCTTTTTCTATTTTGAAGATATATGTTGCATATTATATACCTTATCCCTTTGATTACTCAGTGAAGTAACTCAATATTTTGTAATGTAATCTTGATGAATACTTCTTATAGGTGTTATTAAATAGTAATGTAGGTTAAGTTTAGTGTTTTTTTTAATTTCTAAACTCTCGATGTGACTATCTATGGTATGCTAATTTTTTTGACATCACCTATTGTATCCAGTTGATTATGGAAACATATATCCTTAATAGAAAAAAAATGTTTACTTGTGGAATATTTCACATGTTAGTGAACATATTTTCATTCTTTTCTTGTGATTGGATCACAACCTAAAAATTGAATAACAAATTAGAATAATATGTAACCTCATGCTCATGTGATTACTTGGGTAATTTGTAGGGCTATAGGGCTAAATTTCTCTTGTGAAACTACAAGGGATAGTCATGAACATATCTCCTTACTAGACACTTTAGATAGAAGCTACATAAATCACCTCTTATATTATCATAATCATTGTGCAAGGACCGATCCAAGTGGTTTACCAGATTGCCCCAATATTTTTACACTCAACATTTTTATTCCCAACCTGATATAGTCCTGGACACTTTTTGTGAGGTGAAGGAATATCTAGTGTGGAAAAATATTTGGATACTAAGAAAAATTGTCCTTAGGTATCTTGTGTTTAATGTGTCTTCAATCATGCTAAGACATGTGGAAATCATTTAAACATACACATGACAATACTATTCATAGGGTTTTTTCCTTTGAGACCTCACAAATTATTGTATCATGCAAGTTTGATTTGTCTCTTGCTTGATTGTTTGAAGACTACTCTATGCATCACATTTTCTTTGAAAACTTGATTCTGAACTTTAAACTTGTTGTTACAACTAAAATTTCTTACTGTCACAAATTGCTAATTGGTCAAAACAAGGTTTTTGAGTAAAATTTTTGGTCTTTTTATGTTTTTGTCTTAGTTTTGCATGTAGTAGTGGGAAATATCATTCAACAATCCGAAACATTGTCTACCTTCTAGAGAAACATTATATCCTAATACTATGAAACATCATCCTATGTCATAAATAAATATCATCCTATCCTGAAATATTATCTGGCTTTACTATGGTTTGTCACCTATTTTTTGATCCGAGTGAGTTTGGCCTTCAATTTACTCTTAGCTAGTTTAGGAAGTTTATACTTGACTATTTATGGTCTCTTGGTCTGAAACTAGCAGGTTAGCAACTATTTTTATCTGAAAAATATTACCTAGATACCTTGGTTATATTCTTGATTAGTAAAGTTGTTCACTTGTCTATCTCTTTTGGCCATCTTTATATTTATATTAATGTTATGTCTTTACTTGAGTCACAAGTGTCATACACAGGGATCTTACCCGCAGCTTGGGAACTTTGTGGTAAGGCATCTTGATCTTATGTTACTCTCTTTTATTTTTTGACAAGTGAACACTTTGCTCTTCTAGGGTGGACATCAAGTTGTCTTGTGTCATCTTAATTATCTCTTTACATTCTCATTCATGCAAGTAATAATAGATATCAGATTGAACAAGGAAAGAAACCTCCAATTAGCTTTGATGAATTACCTTTTCCTACTAGGCGTTAGCATCATCAAGACAAAGGACTTCAAATTACCTTTGACAAAGAAGGGGATAGTAGCGAAGTTTGGTTTGATACTTTTGGAAGCACCTTTGATAGTACTTATGAGACACATATTACCACATCAATGTCTAAAAAGATTTTATCTCTTACCATGTCTACATAAGAGCATAACAAGTGATTGAATGATCTCTTTGAACACAATCAAAGGCTAAGACAAATGGGTTTAGAAAGAAAGGATTACATGTAGGAATAGCCAACCCATCTTGCTCAACAATTGAATACCCATTTCCTTGGGAATAATGGAAATAACACACCTCCAAGATCTCCCCAAGGCCACAACACAATGGATTTGATTCACCTCCAAGATCTTCACATTTTAGGTCTAAATCTCAACATAGAAACAACATGGAGCATGAATTTTCTGAAGAAGAGCTCCTAAACATTCAACAAGACAAAATTTATCAAAGACTAATTTTAAAAGTATTAGAACAAAATGGTGATCAATATTTCATGCACTTGGATTTTATAGGGTTGAAACTCCCCCATGACTTTGATGTTCATGGATTGATTTGAAGAAGAGAACCCTCACCTTTGGAAGTTGCCCAAAAGGAAATACAAAATTTGAAGAATTAAATATCAAGCTTAAAAAAGGAAAAGGAGAGGCCTAAGTCATCATTTTCTTTGGATTCCATATCCACTCTACCTTTTGACAATAGTCTCTATATGATGCCTTTTCCAAGAGATATTGAAATTTGTAACTATGACAAGTATGATGGAAATAGGGATCCACATGACTATGCTCGACAATTCTATGCTTTGGGTATGGACTTTACACATGATGACGCTTATCTTATGAGACTCTTTCCTAGGAGTCTAAATGGCCAAGATAAGGAGTGGTTCACGAAAATCACACCTCCACTCAAGTATTTGGATGAATTAGTGCAAATACTTATTCAACAATGCTCTTATAATATGAAACACCATGTGACAATGCTTGACCTATGCAACAACAAACAAAACCAAGGTGAACCTTTTGGTACATTGTTGCAAAGATGGAGAAAGATACACTCAAGATACCCATGACAACTTCAAAAAATGAAAAGATTGATATATTTTTTAATAATCTCATAACTGACTTGTATTATGACCTTAGAAAGCAAGTCTTTTTCACCTTTAATGATATGATTGAATGTTCTTTTTGAATAGAGGATGTTTTGGTCAAAAAGGGTGAGATCACATTGAGAAACGATAAGTCTACAAATGGTAATGTATCTAAAGTGCTGACCAAGTCCAAGACCAAAAGAAAAAAGAGATAATGTCCAAGTGAGAGAGAGAAGCAATGACTACGATCTTGAGTAAAGGTTAACAAACCTTCTCTCGCAACTCAGGATAAGGAAAACATAGAAAAAGATGATTAAAATAAAAAGTCACTTGAACTAGCACAACAAAGTCAAATTTGAAAATAGAAAGTGAGTCAGACTATCAATAGATTGTAGTCAACGACAAACTAGGAGTGATATTGTAAAAACTTAGATTTGAGAAAATCTAGATAGAACCAATGTGATGGAAGATAGAATTGGACAACAATTTGAATCATTTTCAGAATTTTGATACTAGATGCAGAAACTTGGACAAGAGTTGACAGTTTAACACCTAAGAGTGCAGATCTTGAGTTTGTTGATCATTTTGATGTTTGTTTTGATGTTTGGTGTCTCTTTTAATGTTTCTCTCATGCAAGACACATCATGGAGATATCATAGAACCAAGCACAATAATCAAACCCTATTCCTAGGTGGAAAGAAATGGACAATAATTGTTTGAATTCTCTTACAATAAATTACCCATTCAAGTGGGACAGTTAGAAGCTTGGTAGCACTGGCTCCCCTCCATGACACACACTTCTTAGGCCTACCAAGCTTCAAATTTCTCAAGATCTAAGGATCCTAATAAATTTACTATCTCAAAAAGAGGGGTACATGAGAGGTTTCTTAGGCATGCGTGTCTCACAATTCCCATATCAACAAGTAGCAAAGGATTTTTGCCACTAACTAAAAAAAGGGTTTTAGTAAGGGCATTTTGTGTGTCTGTGCAAGTGTGATTCAGGATGCTAACCCCACAGAGAACCTTAGTACAAGAATTTCATGATACATGATTGATACCTGAAGGCCCTTCTTTTTGTTATGTGAGAGTCGAGTATAAGCTCAAATTCCACTTATCTTCCAAGGATTTGGTCTCAAGGAAGCATTTTTATTATAGTGAGTCGAAGAAGCTTGACATTTTCTTGTTCTCATTTCAGTCATTCTCCAAGGGTGAGTACTTTTTCCCATTTGGATAGGCCCTCTAAAGTTGTAGATCTTAAATGGTGAATGCCAATAGTGTTTTTGGATTTCTATTCATCCCAAAAGGGTGAGAACATAATTTCTTGACATTATTATCATTCCTAAAACATCAATCACAAGTTCAATTTAATAAGTCTTGCATGTGGGTTCCTATATTAATAAAACTAAAAATAAATGCAAGCACAATGTTTAGTGTTGTATCGATCAAAGTAAATTTTCAAGACAAATCATCAGTATTTTGTATTTTATTCTTCTTTCACAACGTCCTACAAACTACTGTTAGGATGTAATAAAAAGATAAGCTCAAGAACAACAAAGCCAAAGATTAGTTAGCATTAAAAAAATAATAAAATCAGAAAACTGATTGCATATTTAGAAAGTAGATGAAAAATCACACACTTTCAAAAAAAATTGTACTAAAAATTGTTACAGTATGAGCCCAAACGAGGCTCTGAAAGCTGCAAAATAGAGGATTAGACATGTATAGTGATCAAAATCTGCAATTTCTGACAAATTTGGAAACCAAAACTAGAAACTAACTCCACCATAGTAATATTTAGCAAAGTCTACCCAAAAAAGAGAAAAAAAATTTCTCAAGAAAAGGACTTAAAATGAGAAAGCTACAAGGGTTTGAAGATAGGCTGCAAATTTGAAATGCTTAATGGTGAAGGCAATGTTTTTTCAAAAACCTGCTGATGTCAGAAAATTAGGATGTAAAGTTTCAAGGTCTGGAGACTATCTTACAAAGCCAATTAGCCCAAAAAATGATGGCGTGATGGTCGTCAAATTTAAAATAGGTTGGATGAGAAGAAGTGGTGGATGGGTGGTGATTGGGTGGGGCCGAGCGTAGCTCGAGTGATAAAGAGGAAGAGAAGATGAGGGAGGAGTGGTAGGGGAGTGCCAGAGGGTGATAGGTGGTGCAGAGGGGTGGCATTGTGTAGAGGAGTGGTTGAGCGGCTTGGGGGCTGAGTAGATGAGGCGTAATGTTGTATGTAGGGGTAGAGGTAAGTGGGTGATGGTGGTTGGCAGAGGGTGGGGTTTTAGTTTGAGCAGAGGGTGGGGGTGCTATGCAACTTAGCTGGAGGTGAGAAGGAGTAGGGTTTCTTTGGGGAGGAGCAGAAAAGGGATGGTGATAGAGGTGGCATGGGGGAGGTGGCGCAACGGGGAATGTGGGATTTTAGTCCCACATTGGTGGGACCATGAAAAAAAAAATTTCTTTTACACAAAGCTTAAAACATATTAAACAAACCCACGGGCTTGGTTGGTGAGGTTTGGATTTGGCTATTGGGGATAAAATGGAAAGTAGAATTGGAAGAAATGTAGGTAGAGGGTAGTAGGGAAGATTAAAAAAATTAAATTAAATTCTGCCATTAGCCTCGGTCTGGTCTTATGTGAAGAAATAAATATCAGTAATGATCAAGATCAAGAAACCATCCGTCCTTATCCAACAATTGACAAAAGTCACATATCTAAGGAGTCTCACAATGATTTTATTATCCTCTTCCATTTCTTCCTAGAAGACACTTTCACACCTCCTATATATTATCCATCTCCCAAGCAAGATCAAAATATCATTTCCACCAACTTTTAGGAACATATTGAAAATCAAGAGCAAAGTAGCCTTTTTATACCATATAAATATCCTTGTCAAGGTCAGAGAATATCATCATCTCCTTGTCATACTTCTCCATATCCACCTCAAGAAACAATTATTCCTCTAAATCCCTTGCATAACAATAAATCCTCTCAAGTTTCAGTTTCTTCTATCAAATCTGCTCATGCTCCTATTGATATAAAGGTAAATTCTAAAGAGAAGAGCTTGGTCATGGAACTCACTCTAAATATTTTTATATCCCTTCCACACCTTATCTCCCTCCATTCAAACGTAAGCATCACCCTTATCCATCCTCCAAATCAATTCTTGGTGCTTATATCCCAAAGCTGGAACCATCAAACCTTCCATCTATAGTGGGTCCTTATATCCCTCCATCCAACGTTCCTTGAACTACTAGTTTTTAATCAACTTACCCCATCATACCTCAATATCAACAAATACATGCATCCTTGAACTCTCCCTAACAACCCATCCATATGAACCAGTCATATCAACCCTATTCATCCATAGTTCCCAATTCTATTCGAAGTAATTTGGAAGTGTAACAAAGAAATCACAAATACAAGAATCCACTCACATATGAAGATTACTATGTCAAATCTAATTGACATGTGACTACAAAGAAAAAGGAAACACTAAAGAGACAAAAAAAAAAAAAAAAGGTCCACTAAGAAAAGAATAATATCAAAGAAAATATGGGTTCCTAAATTCATCATGGAAGAATTGTGTTCTAAATCATCCAAAAGAAAAGGAAAATCAAAATCTATGTGGATTCCCAAGTCTCTTCTAAAGGACTGGGATACAAAGAGAAAATAAAAATTTATGTGGATTCCCAAGTCTCTCCTAAAAGACTTGAACAAAAAGGAAAACTTAGAGTTGGCATCGAAGCTTCCAAACTCTTCCACTTCATCTCCATCTAAACATCTCCCATCTTCTAACTCTATTTTGGGTCCTGATGTCCCAAAATCCATTACCTTGAATAACTCACCCTCTTTGTCATCCATCTTGGTTCCTTGTATACCAAGATCTGTATCCACTCATCCATCAAAGTCTCAAGCTATTCCCTCCATTTTCCCCCATCCGTCCACTACCCTTCAAGGTGTATGTCAATGTTGATCTTATCACCATTTCCATCTACATGTACACAAACCCTTCAATACCCTATCCAATATCCTGAACCTACCACGTACCCATCCATCAAATATCCTTCTTCCTCTTATCCAATCCATCTTATAAATCCTTGGCTACCATCTCCCTTATCCTCCATATCATTCTTCTCTACCATCACCTTATCAATATCTTTGAGCATACTTTCAGTGGCCTTCACCCATCATAAAATATCCTAAAAATGGAGCACTATCCAAAGAGAAAGAAGCTTAAGTTCCTCCATAAAAATAAAAATAAAATGAAAAGAGAAAAAGAAAAAGTTCCTTGGTGAAAACCTAGTAAACAGGCGCCTTGGTAGCAAAAGTAAGATAAATCAATCCGTCCTATGGTGAAAACCACTTCATGTGGCACCTTGGATAAGTACCACAATGAAAACCTAGGAAACAATCTTTATGCATTATTCCTCCTACTTGCACTCTTCACTTGGGGGAAAGTTCCTTCCATGTCATCTTATCTATAATATCTTACATCTAACTAGCCCATGAGAATTCATGTTCCATATGGTGATCTTGACAAGATTGAGCCTATCCATGAACATTATGCCTCTTGACATGCATTATCCTTTCCATTGAATTATTCACTTGCTCACATCCATGGCACCCTATTGTGACCTTGCTAATTCCAAGCCTATCCTTCCTATCTCTGAACATTCCTGGAATAATCCAAACCATACACTCATAGCCTTCATCATCCCATATCCTAATTGCACTATCATAGATATATCCTATCTAATTGACCACTTAGTCTTGATCAAAATGAAGAATTAAAAATTGAAAAATAGTTTCTCAAAAACTTCTTGACATGTCTACTCTTTTAGACCACATGATTTTCATGACATCAGTTCATTATCCTATATGCTATCCAGCACCACTCCATGAGCCTACATTTCTATATTATTTTTCCCTAGCTTGGGTAATCTTGAGGAGAGTTTCTTTGATGGTTGCATTCACCCTCTTCATCCACCATTGTCTATTCACCTCATCCATCAAATTTATAATTGATTTGCAATGTCCTACACCTTGCTAGAGATTAGGGGAAAACCAATGTGATCTTGCTTGAGAATGAACACTCTGGATATTCTGAGAACCCTCCTGGCTTAAAACGTATCAAGAGTCATAGTCTGGGGGCATCAAATTAGCTTTGTCCTCACATTATGAGTAAGGTCAGTTATCACAATCAAATTTTGTTACCATGGGGCATGGGTCCCCAAATTTTATTGCATCTTTTGCTTACATCATAGTCAGTTATCTCATCATTTTTGAAGGAGATCTCACTACTGACACAACAAGTGTTTCTCAACACCCTAATCAAAAGTGTTTCTTAACACTATCTTTGGATGCCTTTATGTTTCTTAACACACATTGGACACCACAAACATAAACAATAGAACGATAACACTCAAACACATCACACTCACAAGCACGATGGTATTTCTCAACACCTCCTACATATACACATCCAAAAACTTTGAAACTGGCTGAAGCATGCTGAACTTCACTTTGCATGTTGTCTGTTCTCATTGATTTTTCATCAATATTTACTTTGTCTAATGCTTTTTTTTGTGGTCCTATGATCCTACAATGTCAAATAAAATCAGTGTATGTGATAAGAGCTCGCACATTAAGGTAGAAAAGCCTCAAATCCCTTGATCATGTTTACTTGCATGCCAAGGTAAGCTCAGAACTATCTCCTTGATTGATATTTCTCTTCTTGTTTACGCAAGATTGCATTCATGGTTATCTTTCCTTTGAATGCCCTGATACTAGTCTACTCTTGCAACATCAACTAGACACAACATTAAGGTCATCATGGTTTTTGTATACTGATGCTTATGTTAGTTTCCCATATCTTATCTAATGAAAGTTATATTCATATTCTTATGGTCGCACTGGAACCAGTAAGGATTGTATCGACACCGATGTTCCAAAAATGCTCGATGATGAAAATTTTCAATGCTAAAGGTTCAGTGACTACACCTTAGGTTGTATTCATGTTAGTCTTTCATCTGCATCTACATCTGCATGGTGTTGAAATTTGTATAATATCAATATCTTTCTCCAATGTGAAGGATCTGATGTTCTTATCGATCAATATTATCATCATCAAGTGGTGGGTTAGGCATTGATTGACGTGAAAATGACACCCCTTGATAATTCATCTATCCTAATTCCATTTTTAGGATCAAAATTGAAATTTAACGTTTGACTTTTCCAATCAATTTCAGCTGACCACTTGTTCAATGATTATTTTGGACTCCGAACCAATGGAAATCTCTCATACTTTTCTTCTAATCAATCCTCCTATCATACTTTTGGTCAATCTTTGTCAAACAAGACTTCCCATCAAGTGAAGATTTAGCCCTAACTAATTGGACAAGCATCAAGACATCAACATTATAGTGATCACATCCTCAATCAAAACCTCTTTGTTTGGGGCATCTCAGCTTCATCACATCAAATCAAGTTGAGATCATCTTAAATTAAAGGCAACCTAATCAATGGTCTTATACAATGGTGAATACACTCAGAACTAGACAAGTTCGGTCTTATACAGGCTATTCATTATTGAAACTAGATACATTGATCAAATTGGCTTAATCACTTCAAATCAAGTCAATTTTCTTGCTAATCAAATCTCTTCATGATAATAAGTTTCATTGCTTCAAATCAAACTGGTTATTTGTTCAAACCAGTAAAAAGGTTTAAGAGTTCTTGATAGATGTTCAGTTTCATCGCTTCAAATAAAATTGAGAATTTTATTTCATATCTTTTGATCAATCTGCATCCAATCAAGCTTGAATTTGGTCTTCTTCAAAAGAATTTTTTCATCGCTTCAAATCAAACTGTTCTGGGTCTCATCTCTAATAAGTCTTTGAATCAATGCACTGATCGCACATAAATTAAAAGACGGGAAAATGTAATCACATAAAAATGGTCATCTAAACCTTAGACCCCCAATCTCAACAATTAATCAAGAAACCCTAATCTTGATAAACCTTAAGTCCTAAATCAAACACGCAATTCCTCAATCTATCAAATTCAAACTGATCTGACCTAAATCCTAGGGCCTAATTGATCATCTTGATTAATTAATTAATCCCTTAAAATGTAATACATTCACAAATAAACCTTATGTTAATTATTTAATTGATATTTTTGATATATTAATTAAATATAATTACAAATTTGTCAATTAAATAAAAAAGGGAAGTAAATCAATTAATAAAAACAAAATGTGCATTTAAAATTAATTAAATCTTTAAAAATACATATGACATCATCAAATCCAATCAATTAATTATCAAATTGGAAACAATCCAGTTCCACTTAGTTAACTTATTCTCCACTATTTATTATTTTTGAAACAAAGTTCCTAACTGAAAATGATTTTGGAAGTTTCCAAAAAGACTCAATCTTTCAACCAATAAAATTGCTTGCACATGGATTGTGCTTCCTCATATCAAATTTGAGCCACTCATTACCTCTAATCTCGACTATCGATTTGACAAAGATTTCTATAAAAGAGAAACTTTTTTCCTTCACAAGGATCCGAGTTTTTAGTTTTTAGATACTTATTGAGTCCCCACTCCTAGAGTAAGATATGGACTTTAGGACCTAGCTTCCTTCACATTTTATTGAGCAATTTGTATATCACCGACTAGTAGAGATTATTAAATATGTTTGAAGCAAAGTGAGGTTTAGAGGAAGAATAAGGAAAATTAATGAACTTAATTGAAGGTATCATACATAGTATGATAGTGTTCTAAGATCAAGATGATACTAAGGTTCAAAATTGAAGGTTTATAAAATATATAGTTTCTATCATGGTGCATTTGAGATTGGTGTCTCATATTTTGAGTTGGCGCTCAGATTTTGGATAAGGGGATTGGTATTTTCTATAGGTTGGTACCTACAAATATAATTGTTGATTGGTGTCTTTGATAGTTTTATTCCTACTATTTATGCTAAGTTATTTGGTATCTTTTGTGAGGCTAGATATAGGTAGTAGATCTAAGTAGTTATTTTCTACATGGTTTTTCCCTTCCGTATTTACATTTTTTATTGCTAGTAAAAATAGGTTTTATGGGGACCTAAAACCCCTTACAACCATAACACAAAGATAGACAACATAAAAAGGACTAAACAAAGATGGCACTGAGACCAAGCTTGCTACACCTAGAACCAAACAAAAAACTAGAGAGGAAAGCCAGAAACCATCTAGGCCCTCCGACATCCAAAAGACAAAAAACAAAGTAGCAAAAAAATAGGGGAACTGTAGGAACTAGGAAAACTCAAGGAGTGTGCCTTCCACTTCCTTCTTATCTTCAGAGACCTTTTTTATGGCAGCCTTGAAATCCAAAAGCTATGAAATCATGTCTTGGATTTTCTTCTTCTTGGCCGAACGCATGCACTTTCTCAGACGTGAATCTTCCATGTCATCTTTTTCATCATCGATCTTCACACTTGGGGATCCAGAATCTAGCTCAAATTTAATAGAATTAAAAAACTCTATAGTGGATCCAATGAAGATATTTTTATCCTTCATGTGTTTCTTCAAAGTGTTCTCTAGAATGTCAAATTTTTCATGCAAAGTCTTTAATTTTTTTCCATCCTCCTTGTTTTGTTTACCTTCAACCCCTGCCGACCCAGAATCTTGATTACCTTGGATAAGATCAACACGAGTAGACAAAGCTCTAAAGATGAGATGGAGAATTTTGACTTCCTTAAATACCCATTTCATCAGACGGAATGAGTACAATGACATTGCCTTCTCAGTTTTTAGAACTCCAAATGGGGGCCCAATTTTTTCATCCATGTCATCTTGGAGGAGTTGGACATTCCACTCCTGCATATCCACCAATATAGAGAAAGTAATATTCTTAGAAGTAGCAGTGATGTTGCCCTTCTTAGCAGTATCATGACCTGGAGTTTCCTCCTCTTTCCTCTCTGACTACACAGCGATAACCACCTCAAGCTTCGAAGAGATGGGAATGTCATTCTCTTCAAAACTTGCGTAATTAAGAAAAATATGAACTTTTTGGCCACCCACATCCTCCTCGGCGAGCTAAAAATATTTACATTTCTCCTTAGCAATATGGGCTCCCAGAGTTTTGACCTCATTTTCACCAGAAATACTCACCGATATAGACAGTGACTCCTTACTATCATCATCAAACTAGGAATGGGGGAAGTAGTCTATTTCAACATAACCTTCGACACTCTCACCATCCGAGTCCATTTCCATACCTTTTTTTTTCAAATTTCAACTTTTTAATAGTCGGCTCTACCATTTCTTCTCCCATTCTAATCATTTTACCGCTTTAGCATAGCCAGAGTCTCTCGGTGAAATAATGAGAAGACTGGAGGCAGAAACTTTCTTAACAATCTCTACAATAAGGAGAATCAAGCCCTCATGCAGAATGGGCTTACTTTCCTTATGTATGTGGTCAATAATACTATGATGGGGATATTGCAACATGTAGAAGGGGAAATATATTCTCACCTTATGTCAAAAATTACATAACAACACAAAATGGTAGGAATGGGCCCTTTTATATCTCCCATCCAAAGAAACGTACTCCATGACTGTCATAAGCACCTTCACCCAGAATTCTTTGATGGAGTTGACATCAAAACACCCTCCAGAGTCTTTCACTAGACTATCTGCTTCCTCTTTGTACTTGGGGAAGTGCTAAATGGCCTTTTGGGATATCCTTTTGTATTTGTAGAATTTTATGCATTTGGTATTTAAAATTGTATCCTCAGCAATCAAGTCTTCAGTAATCTTGACAGTCATACCATCGATCACCACAGTATCATCCTTCCAGCTTTCAACAAAAGTATTCATGATAGCGTCTTTGGAGCCATGAAGGTACTCCATGTATTTTGTGAGGCATCCCTTCTTAAGCTTATCCCAAACCTCTATTTGGTTCTTCCATTTCTTATAGTTTTTGGCTTGACCAAGATTAAATTGGGAAATACTGAAATCTAATTTTTCAATATTTTCTATCTCAGTAAACTACATTTTTGAAGGTCTTTGGAGAATTTCTGGAAGATCTCCTCTGGGGTAGGGAAAAATGAGTTCCACTTCCAAGATTTGGGTCTACAATTTTTTATTATCTTTCCAACGAAGTAAGCGGTTCACAAATCGGACCTAGGACTAGAAATTTATGCCTTCTCTAAGTAGGCCTAAATTTTAATATAGTTTTTTTGAAATTTTGGTAATTTTAATAAGTTTATTTGTAATAAAAACTATCATGAGTCTTCATTTAATTTCCAAGAGATTCTAGTGACTATTGGGATCCTTCATGTTTTTATAAACTCCAATTTAAAATAGAATGGATCACTTTTTGGCTTGCAATTCTATTATTAGTCTTCTAGTTTTTATATTGAAATTGACAATACCACAGGTATGACACCAAGTATTGTAATCTGATTCATAATTTAGATTAGTGGTATCAGAGTGGGAATGCTCCTTTATGCAAATTTATACAAGGTCCTCCTACAAAAGATTAGGACTAGATACATAAGATTTTTCACAATATCCACCTTTGAGGCACACACAATCGAAGATGTCAGATGATAAAATTAAGCAGCTGGTGGAAGAGGCTTTAAATAAGCAATGAGAGGAGATGATGATTCAATTTTCACTCCTACAGAATCAAAAACCCTCTTAATCAAGAACAAAGTTTCTTGGAAATACCCCTTTCAAAGTGCACATAAATTTTGACATCCCAAATTTTGAAGGAAAAGTTGATGCTGAAGGTGTTGATAACTGGATATAAAAATTAGATAGATACTTTTCTGTAAATAATTTCTTAGATGCAAAAAAAATAAGGTTTTCTCTCCTCAAAGCCGAAACCCATGTGAAATGTGCCTAGGAAGCCAAATTAGCAAATAAAGAACGGGAATTATCTGATGAAAATGGCTTGGAAATATCTCTTGATAACAAGCCCATATGGGGAGAATTTCTCGAATACATAAAAGAAGCATACTTACCTAAGAATGTATATGAGCACAAATATATAGAATGGTAGTTGATTTGACAGAAGAGGTATCAGTCTATGCAAGATTACACCAACACATTCCATTCACTTTTAGCAAAACATGGTATTCAGGATTCAGAGAAGTATCAAATTCTTAAATATCGTAGTGGACTTCACAGATATATTCAAATAGAGATGGAATTTTTGAATATTGAGACATTGGTAACTTCCTATAAATATGCGGCAAAAATTGAAGAGAAATTCAAGCAAAAAGGGAAGAGGGATTACTTTGCAAATAATAAACCAAAGGTTGAAGGTGACAATAAATCTATAGGAAAATAGGTGACCAAGGAACCTCACTCGAACTCATCTAAGAACACATGGTGGGTTGCAAAAAAGACACAGGAAAATATAGGCATGTGGTGTGAGATGCATAAGTCCCCAACCCATAATACAAAGGATTTTCAAAGTATCAAAAATATCATGATAAAAATTTGAGGAGAGGATGCTGAATCTGAATCATCACCAATAGATCCTTCTGAGAAAAAGGAGAATGATTCTGTCATAGAAGTAGACCCATATGCCATAGTTGCAACTGCTAAGGTAATGCATCACGAAGATGAAGAGAGACTTTTTAATTCACAGATGTGGGTTGATGGAAAGCCTCTACATTTTATTGTTGATAGTGGGAGGCAAAAAAATTTGATATCTAGGGAGACAGTCAAAAGATTGAATTTGAAAGTGATAAGACACCAACAACCATACTCTATGGGATGGGTAAATGAGGGACATGATATTCAAATAAATTGACAGTGTCATCTGCCATATTCAATCAAGCCTTTCAAAGATGAAGTGATATGTGATGTAGTGCCACTGGATGTATGTGATGTGTTGCTGGGGAAACCTTACATGTATCAGAGGCATAGAGTGTATGAATCCAGCCTACGTAGTGTTATAATCAAGCTCAGAGGGAAGAGGTATGGAATACCAAAGGCATTGAATACCAGAGGTATGTCCAACACAAACTGCTTCTTTGATTAGTGCTAAACAATGTAAATGCTTGATTTCTCAAACTAGAGCTTTTTTTATGCTCATGGTTTGCACTGAACAAACAAATTCGGTTGTTGTTAATACACATGCTAAGGTAGACATAACAACAAATCAACAAAATCAGATGGATAAAACTTTGAAAGAATATCATAGTGTGTTTAAATCACTGGTGGGAGTTCCAACACATTGTCAAGTCAAGCACTCTATTGATTTAATCCCAGGAACACCACTACCACATGAGCCAATATATAGAAGGTCAGTTTTGGAAAATAATGAAATCAAGAGACAAATTCAAGAGTTGATTCAAAAAGGACATATTCGTCCAAGTGCTTCACCCTATGGTAGTCCAATTGTCCTTGCTATAAAGAAATATGGGACATGGAGACTTTGTATTGAATATAGGGAATTAAACAAAATCAGTGTGAAAAATAGATATCCAATCCCTTGAATTGATGATTTGTTGGACCAACTTAGGGCGGCTAAGTTCTTTACAAAAATTGAGTTGAAATTTGGATATCAGCAAGTACCAATTGATCCAGTAGATGTGTGGAAGACTACATTTAAATCTAAGGAAGGTTTGTTTGAATGGTTGGTTATGCCTTTTGGCCTAACAAATGCTCCAACAACATTTATGAGGTTTATGAATGATGTTCTTAGACCATTCATTGATTCTTTTGTGGTTTTTTTTTTGGATGACATAATCATCTTTAGAAAGACTTGGTGTTAGAATTTGTAGCATGTTGAACAAGTTCTTTCAACTCTCCAACAACAGAAAGTTTATGCCAACATTGAGAAGTTCTCTTTTGATATGCCGAGTATTCAATACTTAGGGTATATCATTGATACTGAGGGTGTTCATGTTGACCCAGTAAAGATTCAAATAATCAGAGATTGGCCATCTCCTAAAACTTTCATAGGACTTTGTAGCTTCTTGGGCTTGGCCAACTTCTATCACAGATTTGTTTTGGATTCTCACATATATCATGGCGTCTCAATCAATGACTAAGAGGTGGAGCACAAGAAAAGTTTTAGTGGATAGAGGCAAAGAAAAAATATTTTGAAGAGTTAAAGAAAGTACTATGTTCAGCACCAGTACTAGTCCTCCCAGATCTGCAACAATAATTCAAGATAGAAGTTGATGCATCTGATTGTGCTATTGGTGCAATAATCATGCAACATGGGCATCTTGTTTCCTATCACAGTGAAATTTTTTCTGATATATTACATAGGTACCCCACCTATGACAAGGAGTTGTATGCTACTATTCAGGCCTGCAAATAATGGAAACATTATATACTGGGAAAGGAAACTATTATACATATAGACCATAAACCTCTTCAATTCTTGCAAACACAAGGGAGGTTGCAGAATGATAGACATCAGAGCTGGTCATCTTATCTACAACAATTTCACCTCAACATTTGTCATAAAAAGGAAGCTGTAACAAAGTCACAGATTGTTTCAGTAGGCCTCCAATTGCAAGTTTGACAATGGTGTTGGATTCATGTGGCCATCAATCATCCACATGGGAACAACTATATGGTATTGACCCTGTTTTGCTAACATATATAGTAATTTGGTAGAAGGAAAGTGTCTCTAATTTTCACTTGCAGGATGGGTTGCTTTTCCATGTTGGTCATATGTGTGTACCCATTGAGGAACGAAAGAAAATTATATGGGAAGCTTACTACAACCATGTTGCAGGACATTTTGGTATTGGTAAGACTACTGCTATCCTTCAAAAGTATTTCTATTGGCCAAAAATGAAGCAGGATATAATTTCATATATACAAGCTTGTGCATCTTGTGCAATTGCAAAGCTAGCAAATCGTAAGTTGGGTCTATACTTACCATTACGATAAGCTATGGCAGTCTATTTCAATGGATTTTATGTCTGAGCTTCCAACTACCAAGCGAGGGAATGATTGTGTATATGTTGTAGTAGATAGGTTTTATAAAATGGCTCTCATGGTAGCATGTAAAAAGAGTATTTCTGCAGAAGAGACTACCAAGTTATTTTTTGAACATATTTGGGTTCATTTTGGTTTGCCAAAAACATTATTTCTAATAGGGATAGCAGGTTCATCAGCAAATTTTGGTCTCCACTATGGTCTATAATCATGCCTTTCGGTTTAGCCCACCCCTCATGGTATCTTGCAAGAATAGGTTCTCGCTAGCAATGGCGGAAGCAAAGAAAAGATAGTGTAGAAAAGCCAAATTCAAAAATTTTAAATATCTAGTGAACGTGTGTCTACACTACACATTCTTGGGAAAGACAAGCCTTTCTGTAACCCTATTAACAGTTATTAATGACATGCGTAAATTCATGAAAGCTTTTTGAGATTTTCCAAATCTTCTCATTTTCTATGAGTCAGATCATACGCTAACTTGGCTCTCACCTCAATGGTCAAATCACTAACACCATGCCAGATCATGATAACCCTTGGTCTTAACCGCAATGTTATCCAACACATTTACAGTACATTTCACTTCCCTAAAGTTATGTGATATGATGACATTGGTAAAAGAATTAACAATTAAACAAGCCTCATCAATAATTGGCTTGATTGAACATGATGGAATCCGTATTTACATTTTAATATGATGGTCTTTGTATTGATGTATGTATGCTTCTTATTTAGCTATTTTTGAGATTCGTGGAAAATTTATTAGTGATAGTTAATGTTAAATTAATTTGGAAGAGACATACTAATTCATTCATGTTTGAAAACATGGCTACTCAAAATTTGCACATATAAACCTCGCAACTCTAGGTAGATGGAAATCCATGGACTTCATTTACAATATTCAAGGCCTATATTCGATGCACAAGATTGATAAAGTGCACAAAAAATATGTAGAACATTAATGTCATTAAGATTGATGCAATTATTCTATTGTTTACATGAATTTATTTTTCGTGATAGTCAATAATCCAAAATAGCATAAAATGGCATTCTCAAATATCAATCATACACAAAAATTTAGACTGTCATCTCATAAGATAATGATATTATAATCATAAGGCAGTGGATATTAAGAATTATTCAAAGAAATTCAACTTCAAAATGAAAAAAGTATACATAAAAATAAAAATTGAATATGAATCTTCTAATATGAATGCAATATAATGAAAAAATAAATTATAAATATAACCTAAAAAAAGAAATATGATAAAAATAAAGGAAAATCAAAATCTATGTGGATTCCCAAGTATCTTGGACATGTGTATAAATCTTGTATTTTGTTTCATTTCCACGTATTTTTACTTATGTTTGTTATATTCATAATATCATTCTTAAACTCAATTTACCATTTTTATATTAATTTTCTCATATCATTATGTTATATTAATATTTTTATACTCAAATTATCATTCTTATATTCAATTTATTGTAATTATACTTATTTTTTGTATTCACGTATCAACACGTGTATACAAAACTTTTCAAAATCACTTTTTTCAATTAAAAAAAAAGATAGAGAATAGAAAATCCCAATTAAATATCATCCTCTAATGGATAATAAAAAGTGGTGCTTTAAAGGTATTCAATAACTAAGAATTGAATATAATAAGCTTTCTAAAAGAGACAAAATTTAAAAAATTAAGAACTCGTTTGAAAGGGGGACAAAAATCTTACCTAGGGTAGTCTAGAGTACACCTATTTTTCATTAGTAGGATGGTATTTTATTTTGAAACCTAGAAGGATTTATCCAAGTTCATTATATCAATGTAATATAATCTCTTCAATTTCTTGACATTGATGTTTACATGGAAACTCCAATCATACATGAGTGTAGAGAGCTACATCTCCTCTTGTAATACATGGTATATACATCTAGCCCCAAAATCATATCTAGTTTTTTTTTTTTATAAAAATTATTTTAATTTATATTTTCCAATCTTTTTATTATCATCAAAAAAAGAAGGAAATAAATTACAAATTATTTAGATTATTTTCTCCATCATCCTCTACATAGTTTTTTTCTAAAATTTTGACACACTGCCAACTTGGGTTAAATATTCAGTATCCCACCTTTCTTAAAAGGACATTAAATCCCAATTTTGAAAAAACAAACTCTAAGATCTCTTATAGTCATGTATTGGCTTACAAGATAGCTTATTTGTTTTATTTACTTGTTTATCAAAAATGGATGTATAAAGTTACAAATGTTAGAATCTTAAAATGGTGGTTTATAGAAAATATAGGAAGATTTTATCTAATTCTTAACCCTCCCCACTTATATTATTATGATATTTTCCCTTGTCAAGTGGAATAGATAGGGTGGGGCCACTAATGAATGAGTTAAATTTCCTTTGTCTCATCAAGATTTTATTGTGGCTAATGCTCCCTCCTAAGAGAAGGTAGAAAGTTTAGTCCTTCAATCTGATAATAGGAGATATAGCAATTAATTTTATTTCCCAATTCTACAAGTCCAAAAATTCTTGTACTTGTTTAAGTTATTAAATTATTTAAAAGGAAATACAAGAGTGATAAGTACAATTAAATCCAATTAATTTTATTGATTGAAGTAATGTTACCATGCAAGATAGAGAATTTCAGAGAGAAATCACCCAAATCATAGAGGAGACACACGAGATTTTGAAAAGGGAAAAGCAAAGAAATACCCCTTATGTATTATGAATGAAGGCAAAGCCTATAAGAAAGAGATAAAGAAGTTCATTAAAACGATATCATTCATGAATAAATGGGAGGAGAAGAATCTGTTAAATAGAGATGAGGAGAGGAGTTACAAAGTAACTCAAAAATCTACTAATTCCACCATTCATAATGTGTGTGCAAAGTGTCAACATCCTCTTAAGGAGAATAATCTAAAATTTCTTAATAAAGGAATAAAAATAAATGACATTTCCTCACACATGTACAAGAGGAAAAATTACATGTAGCGATTCCAAATGAATCTCCTAAATTAAATACAACAATGGAAAGATTAATAATCTAATATCCCCCTTAATCTTTACTTAGGAATTCTACATCAAACCCTTCAATTGGTTACAAGACAAGATTTTTATAATGATACAGAAGTATCTCTTTGAAATGTCTGCAACTTGATCTTCATCTTTACAATACAAAAGATAAATCTGATTGTCTTCAATTTGAGCTAAATCCAAATATTCAAGTATTCTTCTTATCCATAGCGCCTCTTTGGATGCATTTGTACAACCTTCATATTCAACTTTGATATAGCTAAGAGAAGTGGATTGATGCTTTTGAATGATCCATGATATTTAACCTTATCCAACAAAGAAAAAATACCCACATGTAGATTTCCAATTATTGGGATCTCCCCTAGATAATATCAATATAGTCTTTGAAAATAAACTCATAAATTACATCATAAAAATAAATAATCATTAAGAGAATGCATAACAATATTTAGCTGGTCAAGTCCACCCTTCAAAACCTTCCAACTTATGCACTTACCCTCTTCTCTATTCCAACTAAAGTGGCTGAAGATTTAGAAAAAATCCAAAGGATATTTCTTTGGTTGGGGGCAAAAGAGAAACGACGCCTCCCTTTGATTGCTTGGGACAAATTTTGTCTCCACAAAAAGGCTGGGGAGCTGGGAATTAGGAAGATTGGGCCTTTCAATAAGGCGCTTCAAGCCAAGAAGATTTGGAGGATTTTCCATGGTAAAGGGGAATGGAGGGATTTCATTGAGGAAAAATACTTGTCCAATGCGTCTTTGAATTCTTTCTTTGAAAGTGGTGATATCACAAATGGTTCTTGTATCTAGAATGACATTCTCAACGCCAACGACCTGGCCAAGTCAAAAGAGAAATGGAAAACTAGAAATGGGCTCCATATTAGCTTTTGGAATGATAATTGGATTCTGTCAGGGCCCCTGAAAGATATGGATTGCTTTAATTATTGGAAGGAGGAATGCAACTTATGGTTTTGGGATAGAGTGAGTGATTATAGATTGGGTAATTCTTAGGTAGATTGTCCCTATGTTTCCCAGGAGCTTTCCTCATTACTCACTTCTCTCAATGCTATTTTCCTCTCTTAGAATCAGAATGCTTTGATATGGGAAGTTTCCCCAAATGGCTCTTTCACTGTTGCCTCAGCCTACTATATTCAGCTACATTTGGAGGCTACCCCTTTCTGGCTGAAAGCCTGGCTACTTGGCCTTATCACTAATATCAATGTTTTTTACTGGCTTTTAGTTCAAAATCGCATTGTCACTGTTGATAACCTCATCAAGCGTGGTATTCCCATCCCCAACAGGTGTGTTCTATGTCTCTTTTTGGCCTGCATTGGAGCTTCACATCCTCTGTTAAGGACTTGTTCGCCCATTGGACCTTAACCTTCAAAAACACTGCCTTTCACAAATTATGGTCATGGGTGCTTTCTCACCTCTATTGGGGCATTTGGAAAGAGTGCAATAACCACATCTTTAGGGACTGTAGTGTCATTCCCAAAATTTTATTCCAAAAGATACACCATGCTCTCTTGGAAAACTTTGTGTTTTTGTGGGAATACTAAACCTTTTACAGGTGTTGATGACACTGCAAATCCCTTAAAGACCATATATAAAAGATAGCACTGTACCTGGGGCTATCCTCTAGAAGGATAGGCCAAAGCCAACTTTGATGGAGCAGCCAAGGGAAATCCTTACAAGGTGGGAAGTGGTGGCGTAATTCAAAATTACTTCAGCCAAAGCATTTCTCCTATTAGCCTCCCATTGGGCACACAAACCAATCACTATACGGAAGTGAATGCTATCCTCCAAGTGAGTAAATTAGTTCATGACTTGGGACATTAAAAATCTTTGGTTAGAAGGGGATTCACGCAACATAATCAAATGCCTTAATTTGAAACATCCGCCGTCATGGACTATTTCTAATATGGTTGAGGAAACCCGCTCCCTTTTGAACACCTTTGATAAGGTCCATTTATCCCATGTGTTTAGAGAAGGAAACCAAGTTTCTGAATGGATTGCCAATGGGGCAGTGAGAAGTGAAAGGAAGACACACTGGCTTAACGGAGGTGACCTCCCACGTGAAACGTTGGATCTAGTGGCTTATGACTTAATCCATAGGAAGGAGGGTTTTATTAATATTAATCATTATTGTTAATGCTTTGAAAGGAAATGATTTTTATGTTAATGGAAAGTACGAGACAGGATGGAAACAAAATCATTACAAATCACACCCGCACACTTATGGGGTACCCAGATGCTTCGGCAAAACTTATCGTTCAAGGCAGACAAACAGAACTATTTAGAACATTTCAGAGAATTTTGGTCTGTGATTATGTTTTTCTTCCTATTTGTTTGTGTTTTTTGTGATGTGAGGGGAAAGGCATAGGAGGGAGCCTACTAAAGATTGTGAAAAATGGAGGCGGCAGACCAAGATTTGGAAATACCTTCAAAGTGGTTGCATTTCCACCTTCATTGAGAGGCTTCATGGTGGGAAGCTGACTGTGACAAAAATGTTCATCAAAAACTGGAATGAAGGCATTATTGAGATAGAGGGAAGAAATTTTACGGTGACAGAGGAGGTCATCTAAGTAGTTACAGGAATCTCTATTGCTGGACTGAAATTCTACAGAGACCGGAAAATTTCAGACTTGATGATTAGCAAATTTGTCATAAATGAGGAGGAATTGAAAGATCTAACCAAGGTCGGCACCCACTACCTTCTTGAAGGGATGAAGATATTGTGGAGGTTTGTTATAAGAGCCATCATCTACTACATAACACAGGCCACCAGGTTTGACAGAATCCAAACCTACCATTTTATCCTCTTGAACCATTTTCTCCATGATATGAAGGTGTATATTCCCTTTTATTTGTATGCTTCAATAAATAATAACATTAATGTGTATAGAGAAAAGGTCATTGCCAACCATGCCATACACGAAGGCCTTTTTCTTCTAATCTATGAATATTTTAAGGCCCAAATCCTTGGGAAGGAGGTGGTTCAGAAAGATGATATGGAGGCCTATGGTTCAGACTACATCCCCTCAGAGATGGAAGATAGTGATGGTCTACATTCTGAGGATGATGATGAGTATGAAATGAAAAAGAACAATCTAGGTTTGTCTTCCAAAAAGGGCAAATTCAGTCTGCAAAGCATAAAAAAAGAGAAATTGGTAACCCCTAAAAAACATATTACCATGGTTATTTCTTCTGAGGAGTACATTGAGAAATATATGGACACAGATGATGAGGATTTTATTTCCAGTGGCAAAGGAAGAAAGAGAAAACAACCTATAACGGGTAAAAATAAATAGGAAAAGAAGAGGGATATGAGAGAAGACCGAAAAGCCCCTAAGGATAAAACCCGTCGTGTCTCCCCTATTTTGGACCACAATCTGAAGAGGAAGCTCCAGGATGATTTCCAAGATACTAATAAGACTTCCCATTCCCCTCAGATCTCTCAACCCCATGACACGTGGAAGGATGACATGAAGGATAGTGAGTTCTATTGTTAAATGGTAGAACAGGGGAAGATAATTGGATGTCGAGACTTTAATGTAAAAACCACAAAAAATGGTATTACCAGAGAAGTCATAAATCCCAAGGTAATTGAAGGAGAGGGAGGTCGTATCAAGTTGGATGAGCTTATTGACCCTTCTTTGGTGGTGCTCAGTGATAACACTAGGGAGTCCGAGATGGGCCCGCTCAATAACTCCCAAAATATCATGGTTGATAATTAGAGAACCATCAAATGGTTATTCCACGAAGTGGAGGACCTTAAAAAAAGGTCTAACAGAAATGAAAAGACTAAAAAGGATAGGAATACTAAGGATTAGGAGATAAACAATAGAGTGAAAAAGTTGGAGGATAACATGACTAGGGTAGAAGCTACCCTAAAGAATATAGTGGAGCAGAGTTATAATATCCTTATGGTGTCCAAAGAGAATACCAACACAATCATATAGAAGCTAGAGGCAAAATTAGATGGGCTGGAGGCAACCAATATGGAGGTGCAGACTGAACACAACACTGAATAGGATCTTGGCTAGTGAACCAGAGCTAGAACCAAGAAGATAAAGGGCAAGGACTTGGTCCTGGATCTCTGAAATATCAAGGATTTGGTGGCCAAAATGGATTTGGTTGAAGCCAAGGCGGCCACTCTGATGGTGGACTTATCATGAGGGTCCCTAGTTTTTTCTACTGACCCTGTTTAATCTGCTTTTGTAGAAGCTATCTATTTTTTGCTAAGGCCTTTAGTTGGCCTATTCTACCTTTTTTATTTTCTTCATTTTAGACTAGGCTTAATGTTACTTTAATTTTTTTCTAGGTTTCAGGAACCCTGTAAAACTTGTTTTACTTAATCAAAAATATATTTTAAACTTTTTTTTTTCTGTTTTAAAATAAGATTGATAAGGTTTAGACATGAATCCAGAAGCTAAAGCAATATTAATATAATAGTTAACAATAGATCTATGCTTCATTTCCATTACACTATTTTTTTTACGTGTATAAGGAATGGATAGCCCATGCTTAATACTGAATGATTTTAATCAACCATTGAAAATATAATTGGCATATGATATATCACACTATATTCTATGGATTAGGAGTGTTAAAATCATATTGTCTTTCAAGGATATGAGAAATCCAACAAATTTCAAGAACTTCATCCTTACTAAGAGAAAAATGGAGCAAGTTGATAAACATCAACTGAAGTAAGTGCATACCAAATCATTGGATGGACGGATTCTCCACGGGTCCCAAAAAGGTTACTTTGAATGAGGTACAAATGAAGTTCCCTGCATGGTTAACCTTGAAGAATGGGATCCCTACACATCTTACAAAAAAAACATGCAACTATGTGCATACAAATAGATGGTATAAAACCATACTAAAATTGATAGCAATTCATGCTAATCAATGAAATCAATAGTAATGACTTTATTTGCAATATCGATAGATTACTCACAATACTTGAAAAATTATAACTTAGCATTAGTAATGACTTTATTTGCACTCAATCAAACATTTGAGATAATTCCTATTTCTTATTAAAATTGATATAATTTCAAAAGGTTGAACATCAGTTAGCTAGAAAAATTACCCCTTCACTTGAATAAGAATTTCAATTTTTGAAGACAATTTAAATGATATTTATATATCTAAGGAAAGACATTTTGTTTTTAAAAGGAAATTAAATTATACGGAAAAAAATACCCCTCCTGACTTAAATGAGATTGAAACTTTAAAAATAATCACTTATTATTTTAAAGAAATGAAATATAATAATTTTTGAAAAAAAAGATCAATTTTAAAAAATAAATTTAAATAAAAATAGAAAACTGAAAAATAACTTTTATATTAAAAATTAGTAGAATCTTAAAATTATTTTAAATATTTTAAAAAAAAAAAACATTTCTTTAATCCAAATTTTTTTTAATATTTTAAATACACAAAAGTTTTTGGAAAAAAAATGTTTTGATTCAAACCTTTAAAAAAAATTATGGAAAAAAAATGATTAAGGTCTCTTTAAGAAAGCTTATAATATTTAATTCTTAGTTATTTAATAGTTGTAGAGCACCACTTTTTGTTATCCATTTTAGGATGATATTTAATTGGCATTTTCCATTCTCTATCTTTTTCTTTAATTGAAAAAGGTGATTTTAAAAAGTTTTGTATACACGTGTTGATATGTGAATACAAAAAATAAGTATAATTACAATAAATTGAATATAAGAATGATAATTTGAATATAAAAATATTAATATAATGTAATGATATAAGGAAATTAATATAAAAATGGTAAATTGATTTTAAGAATGATATTGTGAATATAACAAATATAAGTAAAAATACGTGGAAATGAAATAAAATAAAAGATATATAAACATGTTCAAGATAATTAATTTATGTGATCACTATAAATATAAGATGAAGATGAAAGATGCCCTATATTTTACACATACAAATCTCAAAACATGCGCCATATTCTTTGTATATATCGAAAGATACCAAATTAATTAACTAGGATCTAGATAATTCTAATTTATTTGTATGTTGTAAGTTTTGGTTAGCTTCAACAAATTAATCTTGAAGATGGATATGCACAAGTTTTATGGATAGACTCTAGTAATAAGACTATGCAAAATGTAGTAACTATTTTATTTTTGAATAAGGTTCTATTTAAAAAAATATTGTAATTATATCATTAGATTTCTAGATCTTAGTTAATTAACTTGGTATCTTTGAATATTTGGAAATAAAAAAAAGGATTCATTAGCACACAATTAATTTTTTTGTGAGGAATTGACTACATATTATACAAAGTCTTATGGTTATTATACATATTAATTTAAAAGAAATTTTAATTTTGCTTATCACTAAACTACCTTGATTTAGCTTGGGCTGGTGTGAGAATTGAGAAGATTGTAACGCCTCTTCATTAATTTCCACATTGGTCATTTCTCTCATCATTGCATGCTTTGTAACGTCCCCTTAAATAGAAGTGCACGTTGTTTTAATCCTTGTCTATCAGTTTTTTTTTGTTTTGTTCAAACCTACCATTATTTCCTTGTTGTTTATTCTCTGTCATTATTTATTTTGTCATCATTAAACGACAGATCATTAATAAAAACACATAAACTAATATTCATGTTTTATTCTAAATTTCATGTAGGTCCACAAAGACTCACGTAAAGCCCTTCTCTTTGTTTCTAATATTCATGTTTTAAAGATTTTAAAATTTTTTAAGATTATAATATTACATGAGACCAAAGTTATCAAGATTTTAAAATTCATTGAATATTTCATGTATTTTAAAGTTTTACAATTCTAATATTTCTTCTTAATCAGTTTTTTCCATAATTTTTTTAAAGATTTGAATCAAAACAAGTTTTTCCCAAAAACTTTTGTGTATTTAAAATATTAAAATTTATTTAAATTAAAGGAAAGCTTTTTTTTTTTAAATCTAAAATAATTTTAAGATTCTAATCATTTTTTATATAAAATTTATTTTAGAGTTTTCTATTTCTAATTTAAATTTAGTTTGTGAAATTAATGTTTTTTGTTCAAAAATTATTATAATTCATTTCTTTAAATAATATGTATTTATTTTTAAAGTTTCAATCTCATTTAAGTGTTGTTTTTTCCATATTGTATATTTTTGTAATTATATCTATGTTAGAAATCAAGTTAAATAGTTTTAATTTTCAAATAGTTTGTATTAAGAAAATAAAGCTTTTTTTAGATAATCTTTTTTCACTATTAAAATTTCTTTAAATGAAACGAAAGATTTTTATGTAATTTACTTTCTTTTTAAAAACATAATGTCTTTCCTTCGATATATAATTATCATTTAATTTTTCTTCAAAAATTGAAATTCTTATTCAAGTGAAGGGTGTAATTTTTCTAGCTAACCAACATTCAACCTTTTGAAATATATCAATTTTAAGAAGAAATAGGAATTATCTCAAAAGTTTGATCAAGTGCAAATAAAGTCATTGCTAATGCTAAATTATCATTTTTCAAGTATTGTGAGTTTTCTATCGATATTGCCTTCATGAGTATTATATTGCTTTCATTGATTAGCATGAGTTGCTTTCAATTGTAGTATGGTTTTATACCATCTATTTGTATGCACATGGTTGCATGTTTTTTTGGTAAGATGTGTAGGGAGCCCATTCTTCAAGGTTAACCATGGAGGGTGCTTCATTTGTACCTCATTCATAGTAACCTTTTTGGGACACATGGAGAATCCCTCCATCCAATGATTTGGTATGCACTTACTTCAATTGATGTTTATCAACTTGCTCCATTTTCCTCTTACCAAGGATGAAGTTCTTGAAATTTGTTGGATTTCTCATATCTTTGAAAGACAATATGATTTTAACACTCATAATCCATAAAATATAGTGTGATATATAATATCCCAATAATATTTTCAATGGTTGATTAATATCATTCGGTATAAAGCATGAGCTATCCATTCCCTGTACACATCAACAAAATAGTGTAATGGAAAGGAAGCATAGATCTATTGTTAACTATTATCTTAATGTTGCTTTAGTTTAAGGATTCATATCTAAACCTTATCAATCTTATTTTAAAGTTGCAAAAAAAAGTTTAAAATATGTTATGCATTCTCTTAATGATTATTTATTTTTATGATGTAATTTATGAGTTTATTTTCAAAGACTATACCGATTCGTATCTAGGGGGAGATCCCAATAATGGGAAATATACATGTGGATATTTTTTCTTTGTTGGATAAGGTGAAATCTCATGGACCATTCAAAAGAATCAATCCACTTCCCTTGGCTCTATCAAAGTTGAATATGAAGGTTGTATGACTGCATCCAAAGAGGCCCTGTGGTTAAGAAGACTACTTAAATATTTGGATTTAGCTCAAATTGAAGACAATCACATTTCTCTTTTGTATTGTAAAGATGAAGATCAAGTTGCAGACATTCTAAAGAGATACTTCTATCTCATTATAAAAATATTGGCTTGTAACCGATTAAAGGGTTTGATGTAAAATCCCTAAGTAAAGATTAAGGGGGGTGTTAGATTATTGATATTTCTTTGGTTGTATTTAATTTAGGAAATTCCTTTGGAATCCCTACATGTAATTTTTCCTCTTGTAGATGTGTGAGGACATGTCAAATTTTTTTTTATTCCTTTACTAAAGAATTTTAGATTATTTTGCTTATGAGAATGTTGAAACTTTTTATGCACATTATGTATGGTGGCATTCATAGATTTGTGAGTTACTTTGTAACTCCCCTCCTCATCTCTATTTAAGAGATCCTTCTCCTCCCATTTATTCATGAATGATATCATTTAATGAATTTCTTTATCTCTTCTTTTAGGCTTTGCCTTGATTTATAATACATAAGGGGTTTTTTTTTTCTTTTCCCTTTTCAAAATCTCTTGTGTCTCCTCTCTCATTTGGGTGATTTCTCTCTAAAATTATCCATCTGGTATGGTAATGTTACTTCAATCAATAAACATACTTGGATTTCTTTTTATTTATCGCTCTTGTATTTCTTTTTAAATAATTTAATAACTTAAACAAGTAGAAGAATTTTTAGACTTGTAGAATTGGGAAATAAAATTTATTGCTATCCCTCCTAATTATCAGATTGAAGGATTGAAATTTCTACCTTCTCTCAGGAGGGAGCATTAGCCACAACAACATCTTGATCAGCCAAAGGAAAATTAACTCATTCATTAGTGGCCCCATCCTATCTATTCCACTTGACGAGGGAGAAAGATCCTAATAATATCAGTGGGGAGGGTTAAGAATTGGATAAAATCTTCCTATATTTTCTATAAACCACCATTTTAAGATTCTAACATTTGTAACTTTGTACATCTCTTTGTGATATACAATTAAAATAAATAAATAAGCTATCTTGTAAGACAATACATGACTATAAGGGATCTTAGAGTTTTTTTCATATTGGGATTTAATGTCCTTTTAAGAAAGGTGAGATACTGAATATTTAACCCAAGTTGGAAAGTGTGTCAAAATTTTAGAAAACAAACTATGTAGAGGATGATGGAGAAAATAATCTAATTAATTTTTTATTTATTTCCTTCTTGATTCGATGATTATAAGAAGATTGGAAAAAATAAATTAAAATAATTTTTATAAAAAAAATAAACTAAATATGATTTTGGGGCTAGATGTATATACCATGTATTACAAGAGGAGATGTAGTTCTCTACACTCATGTATGATTGGAGTTTTCATGTGAACATCAATTTGAAGAAATTGAAGAGATTCTATTATATTGATATAAGTAACTTGGATAAATCCTTCTAGGTTTCAATAGAAAATACCATCCTACTAATGAAGAGTAGGTGTACTCTAGACTTCCCTAGGGAATATTTTTGTCCCCTTTCAAATGAGTTCTTCATTTTTAAAATTGTGTCTCTTTTAGAAATGTTATAATATTCAATTCTTAGTTATTTAATATTGTAGCACCACTTTTTATTATCCTTTTTAGGATGATATTTAATAGGCATTTTCTATTCTCTATCTTTTTCTTTAATTGAAAATAATGATTTTAAAAAGTTTTTTTATACATGTGTTGATATGTGAATACAAAAAATAAGTATAATTACAATAAATTGAATATAAGAATGATAATTTGTGTATAAAAATATTAATATAATATAATGATATGAGGAAATTAATATAAAAATGGTAAATTGAGTTTAAGAATGATATTATGAATATAACAAATATAAATAAAAATACGTGGAAATGAAACAAAATAAAACATATATACACATGTCCAAGATACTTAATAAATGTAATCGCCGCATCTCCAAATCTCTTTTAAAAAATCAGATCCTTATGGGAGGTGCAGATATGATTTTGTTGCAAGAGACCAAGCTATCAGAAGAAGTAGGAAATAAACTTTTTCCAAAGTGGCATAACTGGGGATTTCTTACCTTGGCGTTAATAGGCGCATCTGGAGGAATGGCTATTCTTTGGAACAGAAACAAATTCTAGGTTTCTCTCATTTCAAATAATACAAATTGGATGATAGTGGAAGTTAAAATCTTCTCTATCTCTTTCGTCCTAATTAATGTCTATGGTCCAATATCCCCATTAGGTAAACAAAGACTGTGGAACTCTCTTTCTCGGCTATTGACAGGGCTACAAGGGAAAATAATAATTCTGGGAGGGGATTTTAATGCTAGTCTAGGGCTGCAAGATAAGATGGGTGGAGGTACCCCGTCCCCATAAGTCATAGATGATTTACATAATTTCATCGATGGAAACTAGTTATTAGACTATGTCCCATCCAATGGTAAAATCTCTTGGTCCAACAAGCGGAAAGGAAGTAGTTTTGTTGGAGCAAGGCTCGACATGTTTCTGGTAAACTCTCTCTAATTGGCTGACCATGGGATTTTCTAGTCCTTCATTCTTTCCCTAAGTGGTTCAGATAATTTTTCTATGTCAGAAGAAGTTCAAATTGATCCTTGATGACATGTAACTAATTGAATGTTTGATAATATTAAGCTGAAGATAATGCAAGACATTAAATCAACTAATGGTTTGTATTGTCATTGATGTCAACTTGATATCATCTATACAATCATGTACATAATGCCAAATAATTTAGAGAATAAATTGAACAAAGGTTATGCTTTCAACAATCCATAAATGTCAAGTATTCACCAAGTGACAGACAACACCAATGGAGTGCACACCATCAGTAAAGGTAAAGAAGAAAAGTCACAGTGATACCCAACGAGCAGAAGACAGTGTTGCTCGACAAAGAAAAACCACAAGATTCTCGACGAGCTAAGAACAGAGTTGCCCGATGAGTAAAATTCAATTATGCCCAACGGACAGAAATCTTGAAGCTACTGGAGTCACACTAACGGAACTGGTAGTTGTCCCTTACAACTAACTACAGATTTGACCGACAGAACATAGAGTTTAGAAAATGACAAAATATCTAGCTGGCAAGAGCTAAAGATAGACTTAACTGGTTGTTTTCTTTTTTTTATTTCACCAAAGTTAAGAAATTGATTTAAATCTGATTTATACAGCTGGTATGAAGATAACTATGAGACAAATCAGGAGTTATTCTTTAAATCAAATTGGCTGGATTCTTTTTCATGCCAAGAATCAAGAATCAAGAATCAAGAAATGGTGAATATCATGTCTATATAAGAGACAAGCTTAATTCATTTCTGAATGCATGGGAAGGGGAGTGAATAGAAACAGGATGCTGAAGAGAAACTGGTGAAGAAGAACTTCATACAATCCTGATCAATCAGCTGATGGAGAGCTAGAGAATTCTGCAGACACCGACGAACAGTGAGCACAACATCACAAAGAAAAAAGTGTGGAGCACAAAGAATTGAATTGATACATTGATAAGAGAGGTAATGTACTTAATAGATCTAAAAATCTGCAATTCAAAGTTGCATTAGAAATAAGTCATAGTGTTTCAATTTAACCATTGAAGTATCAAGTCTCTTAACAGAGTAGGACTTAACAGTCTTCTATATATTGAGGTACATCCGAAGGAGTGCCAAAAAGTTTGATTCATGAAAGTAGAAATGGACTTTCCTGATACCTATTGACAGTCTAAGAAGGAGGTTGATTCAAGGATAGTAGCAATAGATGTCTGATACTAAGTGACAACCTCTATGTGTAAAATCCTCTAACAAGGTCACACCTAACATTGTGTTTGTAACCTTTAACAGGGTTGGCTCCTAACAGGGCTCACTTCAGAAGAGTGAAAATTTGGGGTACCGGTCCCATTGGTTTTTTCCCTTAACATGGTTTCCATGTTAAAATCCATGTTTTATGTGTGTATGGTTTATTACTTTACTATTTTGCATTTCACATATGCATTTTTGGATGGATTGGTATACTTTGCTTATTTACAGAGTTTCGGTAAATAGTTTTACTGCTTATCGGTAATCAAGGAGATTAAGGACATACAAGGAAAACTGATAGACATTTAATCATTATAAGTATTTCATGGCACACACCTTGTAGGGACTTAATAATCTGAGGTTTATTTGAATGGTGGTAAATCGTTAAAGGATAAATTTTGAGGCCGCTGATTCACCCCCCCTTCTCAGTTATTACTAAAAATTGGTATCAGAGCTTGTGTGCTTAGAAGGAAGGTTTCAAGACCTGAGTCAGGATCACAAGATGAATAGATGAGATGTGCCCAAGTTGAACAAAGACAACTTTGCTTCATGGAAAAGCAGGATAAGACTCCACTTATCAGGTATTGGTAATGATGTTACTCAATTCCTAGATACTAAATATGTGTTTCCTACAGGAGTATTGATAGTAGATCAATTGAGAGAGAAACATGAGCATAACTGCATGGTTATAGAGCTTTCTTCCTCACTCTCTGATGTTGAATTTGAAGATGTCAAGGATTGAAAAATTGTGAAGAAGATGTGGGACAAACCAAAGCTTGTACATGGAGGTGATACAAATGTTCTGAGAGCCAAGGTAGAAAGCCTTAGAGTAAAGTTTGATGATCTCAGAATGAAAGAAGGGGAAAACATCACACAATACAGCACAAGGATAAAAGAAGTAATCAATGCTATACAAGGTTTTGGAGGTACACTTGAAGAGGAGACATTGGTAAGTAAAATCTTAAGAACCTTATTGCCTGTATATGCTATTAGAGTTTCTGCCATTCAAGAAATGAGAGCAGTAGCAAACAATACAGTTACTCTTGATAGTTTAATTGGTAGAATGATTTCATT
>MU223436.1:101251-112114 GCA_018584345.1 Thuja plicata | reverse complement strand
CAGTAGCAAACAATACAGTTACTCTTGATAGTTTAATTGGTAGAATGATTTCATTTGAGATGAATAACTTTGACAATAGTGTCTTACCAAACTTAGAGTCTGCATTTAAGTCTTCTATGAAAATAAGAAAATCAAATCATAGAAACTCATCTAGAAGAGATAGTGAAAGTGAAAGTGAAGAAGAAGATCTAGATGAAATAGAATCACTTATGGCTAGAAGAATGCAGAGAGGAAAAGGTAAATACAAAGGCAAGTTACCACTTGTATGCTATAATTGTAAAGAGATTGGATACTTTGTTGCAAGATGTCCTAATAGAAGAAAAGATGACTAAAGTAATGACAGATCTTTTGAGAAGAAATCAGACGGAGGTGATAACAAAGATTAGAGGTTACCAAAAATCAGAAAGAAGAGATACCCAAAACTAAAAGGATGAAGGAAAGAAGGCTAGCTACCTAGCTTCTTGCAAAGATTAAGATATTGACACCAAACCTAATGTAGATATCGAGATGGTATATGTAGCTATGAAGGATGATTTAGATGAAGATGTAAGGTATGTAGAAACTGCACTCATATCTAAGGTTAGCAAGAATGACATCTAGATTATAGATAGTGGCTGCACTCACCACATGACCAATGAAAAAGAAATTTTTAACACTTTTGAGTAGTATAATGGTGGTACAGTAAGAATGGGTAATGATACACCTTGTCCAGTTGAAGGTAAAGGAACAATAATGATGAATAACCTGATTAAATGTGAAACTGCTTATTGGGTAAAAGGATTGAATTATAATCTATTGAGTGTTTCTCAGCTGAATAATTCAAATCACAGAGTAGCATTTGAGAACAAGAAGGAAAAGATCTTCAATGAATCAGGAAAACTGATTGGTACCGGTGAACAGACTAAAGGTAACTTATTCTATCTGAATGATACTAACACCACTTGCTTAATGACTAGAAACGAAGACATATGGTTGTGGCACAAAAGATTGTGTCATGTGAATTTTGACAACATGGTAAAAATAAGCAAAAGGAGAAATGTAAGAGGCTTACCGATGATGACAAAGCCAGACAACATCATGTGCAAAAAATTGTCAAAAAGGTAAAATGACAAAGTCAAGTTTCAAGAGTAAAACCCATACATCTGATGATATTCTAGAATTAGTCCATACTAATTTATGTGGACCTATGAGGACAAAGAGTTATTATGGAGATAGATATTTTATTCTCTTTTTTGATCATTACTCTAGAATGATGACAGTTATGTTTCTAAAAGATAAATTTGAAGCATTAAAGATGTTTAAATGGTATAAGGCTATGGTAGAAAAACAAAGTGGTAAGGATTTGAAATGTTTGAGATCAGGTAGAGGTGGAGAATTTATATCAGATGAATTCACTAATTTCTGTAATGAGCATGGTATAAAAAGATGTAAGTTTCTACACCAAGAACACCATAGCAATATAGAATTGCTGAGAGAAGGAATAGATCAATAGTTGATAGTGCAAGAACACTGATGATAGAGAAAGGCATCAGCCAAATCTTCTGGAGGGAAGCGATCAGCACTGTTGTATATACACTTAACAGAGTACAATTAAAGAAGGACACAAACAAGACACCTTATGAGCTATGGTATGGTAAAACACCCAATGTAAAATACTTCAAAATATTTGGTAGTCAGTGTTATGTCTTAAAGGATGATAGAAATGGAAAGCTCGATGCCAAAAGTGATGAAGGTATTTTTTCTGGGGTATTCTACCAAAAGAAAATCTTTTAAATGTCTCATCAAGGCCTCTAACAAAATAGTTGAAAGTGCAAATGTAAAGTTTGATGAATTTACAAAAAGGAATGAGCTAGAAAGCACAAAAGAACCAGAGGACTACAACATGTTTGTATATTGTTAAGAACTCAACACTCTGCTTGAGAAATAGTGATTAATTCTAGAACAACAAAATGTTGCAACCGACGGTCAGGATAATGATCAAGATAATTTGCAAGGTAATGAAGAACAGAATGAAGATTAAAATGATGATCAAGCTGATACACAAAGAGCTATACCTATACTTACAAGATATGTAAGAAGGAACCATCTGGAGGTCTAGATCATAGGAGATAAGAAATTTGGTACAAGAGTAAGAAGTAAGTCTTTAAATTCAAATTGTTTAATTTGTGAGTTTGAGCCAAAATCTATTAATGTTGCACTAGATAATGAGGAATGGATAAGTGCTATGAATGATGAGATTGAGTAGATTGAGAAGAACAAAACATGGTCACTTGTGCCAAGACCTGATGACAAGAATGTCATTAGTACAAAATGGATATTCAGGAATAAGATGAACGAGAATGGAGAAGTCACAATGAACCAAGCAAGACCAGTATGCAAAGGGTATACACAAGAGGAAGGTATAGACTATGGAGAAACCTTTGCACCCATTGCTAGGCTAGAAGGAATAAGAATACTACTTGCTTATGCTGCATAGAAAGGATTCAAAGTATATCAAATGGATGTCAAGTCAGCATTCCTTAATGGAATACTTGAAGAAGAGGTATACATTGAACAACCAGAAGGGTTTGTCAATCCAAACAAGAGAAACATGGTATGTAAACTTCACAAAGCCTTGTATGGATTGAAACAAGATCCCAGAGTCTGGTATGAACAACTTAATTCCTATCTAATAAGTATTGGATTTATAAGGACTAGTGAAAACAGTAATCTTTATTTGAAGGAAGATACTGATGCTAACACCTTGATTGCTGAAATATTTGTTGATGACATCATATTTGGAGGCAATGATATGCTATGAAAATCATTTGCTGATGAGACAAGGAAAGACTTTGGGATGTCTATGTTTGGAGAGATCAAGTTCTTTCTTGGTCTACATATCATTCAACAAAGTGAAGGTATTTTCATTACACAGTCCAAATACATCAAAGAGGTCTTGAAAATATTGAAGATGGAAGTTTTCAAACTAGTTGGAACACCGATGACTATTGGATGTAAGTTGACAAAGGAAGATAAGACAACAAAGGTAAATCAAACTTTGTACAGATCAATGATTGGAAGACTCATGTATGTTGTACACACTAGACCAGATATTGCATACATAGTAGGAATTATTGCTAGATTTTCTCCTAATCTCAGGGAATCACATATGACTATTGTGAAAATAATTTTAAAATATCTGAAGAATACTGAGTAATTTGGCTTATGGTATAGAAGAGAAGGAAAATTTGAACTGAAGGTGTTTACCGACACTGATTGGGCTAGAAACCTTGATGACCAGAAGAGAATAGCTGGAGGAGCATTCTTTATGGGTGACAGACTTGTCACATGGATTATCAAGAAGCAGGGATGCATCTCTCAGTCTACTGCAGAAGAAAAATATGTTGCTGCTACTGCAAATTGCTCAATTATTGCATGGATCAAATAGTTGCTGGAAGGTATGCATATGAAGATTTCAAAACTAGTGATTATCTATTGTGATAACACTAGTGCAATAAACAATTCCAAGAATCTAGTCATGCATTCCAAGACTAAACACATTGAAATCAAGTATCATTATTTGAGAGAACAAGTTCAAGAAAAAGAGGTGATCCTTGAGTATGTGCAATCAAAAGAACAATTAGCTGATATCTTCACCAAGCCACTACCCAAGGATACGTTTGAGTACTTGAGAAAGAGATTAGGGGTCAAACCCTTGTCTACCAGTCAATAATATGACTGAAGTCTGCATCAACCTACATATTATCAGAATATCATTTATGTTGATGTGAGCAAAAAGATGAACTTCAAAGATACATCTATATATAGAGAGGTATATATCAGAACCAAGCACCAGAGCATATTAATGTATTGTTGATGGACAAGGGAAATTCAAGGAATATATTATGGATGGAGAGAAAAGATTGCTTAACATGAATGCCAGATATTTGTAAAATATTTGTTTGGCATTTCTATCAAAGGGAGAGAGATTATCCATATTATCACATTCTTTTGCAAAAGAGAGAGATTATCCATTATTAGATTACTCCAACAGGGAGAGATTATATCCTTAGGGAGAGAAAAATTGTATGAAAGTTTATACAAAGGGAGAGTTGCTGAAAAGAGAAAAAGACATCATAAAAGAGAGAACACACAAAGGGAGAAATTGACAAAAGAAAAAGACTCAACACATTAGAAAGTAAAAAAGCTGCAAGAATGAAATCTAAGCTAAAACAGAGCTTATCGGTGATCAGACATTTATCGGTTGATAGAACAAAATGATTGGTATTTTGATGAATCTCAACTGTTGTATTTCATATTGTATTGGAAATAGTATAGTGTGATAATATATTATGTTACCATCAATGCCAAAGGGAGAGATTGATGATATGTAAATGATTGAATGTTTGATAATGTTAAGTTGAAGATAATGCAAGACATTAAATCAATTAATGGTTTGTATTGTCATTGATGTCAACTTGATATCATCTATACAGTCATTTACATAATGCCAAAGACTTCATAGAATAAATGGAAGAAAGGTTATACTATCAGCAATGCATAATTGTCAAGTATTCACCAAGTGACAGACAACACTGATGGAGTGCACACCGTCGATAAAGGCAAAGAAGAAAAGTCACAGTGATAGACGACGATCAGAAGATAGTGTTTCCTGACGAAGCAAAACCACAGGATGCCCGACGAGCTGAAAATAGTGTTGCTCGGTGAGTAAAATCCAATGATGCCCGATAGACAGAGATCCCAAAGCTAACTAGAGTCACACCGATGGAGTTGGTAGTTGTCACTGACAACTAACTACAAATTTGATTGTCAGAAGAAAGAGTTTAGAAAACAACAAAATATCTAGCTGGAAAGAGCTAAAGATAGACTTAACTAGTTGTTTTCTTTGTTTTATTCGATCAGAGTTAAGTAATTGATTTAAAGCTTATTTATACAGCTGGCATGAAGATAAATATGAGACAAATCAGGAGTTATGCCTTAAATCAAATTGGCTGGTTTATTTTTCATGCAAAGAATCAAGATTCAAGAATCAAGAAATGGTGAATATCATGTCTGTATAAGAGACAAGATTAATTCATTTCCGAATGCATGGGAAGGGGAGTGAGTAGAAAGAGAATGTTGAAGAGAAACTAATGAAGAAGAACTTCATACAGTCCTGATCAATCAATCTGAGGGAGAGCTAAAGAATTCTAAAGACACCGACAAACAATGAGCAAAACATCACAAAGAAGAAAGTGTGGAGAACAAAGAATTGAATTGATACATTGATTAGAGAGGTAATCTACTTAAATAGATCTAAAAATCTGCAATTCAAAGTTGCCATAGAAACAGGTCATAGTGTTTCATTTTAACCATTGAAGCATTAATTCTCTTAACCGATCAGGAGTTAACAATCTTCTATATATTGAGGTACATCCCAAGGAGTGCCAAAAATGTTGATTCATGAAAGTATCATTGGAGTTGCCCGATACCTATTGACAGTCTAGGAAGGAGGCTGATTCAAGGATGGTAGCAATAGATGCCTGATACTAAGTGACAACTTTTATGTGTAGAATCCTCTAACAAGGTCACACCTAATAGTGTGTTTGTAACCTTTAACAGGGTTGGCTCCTAAAAGGGCTCACTTCAGAAGAGTGAAAATTTGGGGTACTGGTCCCAGAGGTTTTTTCCCTTTACAGGGTTTCCACGTTAAAATCTATGTGTTATGTGTATATGGTTTCTTACTTTACTATTATACATTTCACATATGCATTTCTAGATGGATTGGTATACTCTGCTTATTTACTGAGTTTCAGTAAATAGTTTTACTTCTTATTGGTAATCAAGGAGAATAAGGATAGAAAAGGAGAACTGACAGATAGTTAATCATTATAAGTATTTCATGGCATGCATCTTGTAGGGACTTAATAATCTAAGGTTTATTTGAATGGTGGTAAATAGTTGAAGGATAAATTTTGAGGCCACTAATTCACCCCCCCTCTCAATTATTACTAACAATCCTATCCACACTAGACCTCAGCCCTATTTTAAGATAGAGAAAATCTGGTTTCGGGACTCAAATTTCTTATCTCTATTACAAACATGGTGGTCCCAAGCGCCACATACCTCTAGCACAGAAATGTTTAAATTGTCTAAGAAGTTGATTTTTAAGAAAATCAACATGAAACATTGGAACAAAATTTCCTTTGGGAATATTTTTAAGCAAAAGGCAGAAATTCAAAGGAAACTCGAAGACATTCAAGATTCCATTCTTAATAAAGGCATGACTGTGGAAATTCATGAAGAACAAATTATTTTTAATCAAAAATTAGATGAACTGCTGCTTAGAGAGGAAATTTTCTATCGTCAAAGGTCTAGGGAGATGTTGTTAAAATAAGGAGACAGGGACATGTCTTTTTTCCATATGTCTGCCAAAGTTAAAAGACACAAAAGCTCTATCTTCCAAAACAAGTATGGTAATAGATTGACCCTCAATAATCAAAGGGATATAAAAGAGGAATCTTCAAGCTTCTTCCCACAACTCCTCACAGTGGAACCTAACGCAGCCCCCTCGCAACACCTCCCTATCCTAAACTGCATCCCTTCATTAGTCTCATATCTGGATAATAAAGCATTGTTGGCTCCCTTCACCTTGGAAGAAGTTTGAGCTACTATATTTTCTATGGATGTAGACAAGGCCCCAGGCCCTGACGATTTGACTCCTGTTTTTCTTAAAAAAATGTTGAGAGTTCATGAGTTAGGACATCCTCAAGGCAGTGAAGGAGTCTAGAAAACATGCATGTATGTTGAAGCAATTCAACAAGACAATTATCACACTCATCTCCAAATGTCAACACCCCTCCTCCTTCCCTGACTTCAGACCAATATCACTGTGCAACACCATCTATAAGATAATTTCTAAATTAATGGCCACTCAGCTGGGGAAACTGATTCCAAAAATCATCTTAGAACAGCAAGGCAATTTTTTACCTAGTAAAGACACAGTTGAAGGGGCCCTAATTGCACATGAATTTATTCACTCCATTAAATAATAAAGCCTTCCAAAAATGGTTTTAGAACTTGATATGACTAATTGTGCGGTTAGTGATGGAAAAAATTGGTTTTGATAAGAAATGGATCAAATGGATTATGGCATGCATTACGGGAGCCAAATTTTATGTCATGGTGAATGGCACTCCAAGTGGATATTTCTCCTCCTCACAAGGAGTTAGAAATGGGGACTCTCTATCACATTTTCTCTTCATTATTCTTATGGAAGGCCTAAGCAGACTCATTTCCATGAAAAATTTCATGGGAATTTGGGAAGGTATCAGTATCAGGTAGTCTCAGTTAAAACTCTCCCACACACTCTTTGTAGATGACTCACTATTATTTGGTAAAGGCAGTGTCAAGGAAGCAACTGTTATCAAGGAGAATTTGACAGAATACTATGAGGATTCAAGGCAAAAATTAAATGAAGGAAAGTCCAAGTAAAATCCTGTTAGCAAAATTAGTTTTGAGCTCTATTCCTAATTATATAATGTCATTCATATTTTCCGCCGTGGAGTGATGAAAAATATTTTCAAATATCTGAAATATTTCATATGGAGTAGTAACATGGATGATAAATCTAAAGTCCCATTGGTGTCATGGAATAATTTGTGTAAACCGTTAGCAGGGGTTTACATTTTCATAGAATCTAGAAAAGAAATCTCAGCCTAGGGGCCAAACTGGCATGGAAAATTTATGCATTCCCAAACACTCTCTGGGCAAAGGTTATCTAGGTAAAATACCTTGATTCGGAGGACCTGAAAATAATTTTTACAATTAGTAACCCTCCCAATGGATGAGTCATGTGGGATTTTATAGTAAAAAGAAGAGAGGTCATCCTCCGTAACCTCTCTTGGCAGATCAACTCGGGCACTAAGGCTCTATTTTGGTTAGACTGGTGGAATGGTCTCACTCAATTGTCCACTTTGCCAATTCTTACCAGAATCAAAATTATATTGCAACAGAGCTGGGGAGATAGAGTTTCAGATTACATTTCATGGACTGATGGGAATTTCAAATGGAAAGACCTCTCCCAAATTTAGATTCCTCAATCAGAAAAAGGAGTTTGAAGACATCCTAAACTCGGGGCTCATCTCGATCAATGATGATAGAGATAGACTAATCTAGATGAAAACTAAGTCAAGGAAATATATAGTTAAAGAAGGTTATCAATCTCTAGTAGAGGCTCCATCAATTCTGAATTCCATCCTTAAATTTTCTTGGCATAGTTCCATCCTTCCCAAAATCAGGGTTTCCCTTTGGTTAGAAATCCAAGATAAGATCTTATCCAGCACAAGACTAAAAGGACTGGGGATTACAGACACATTCCAATGCCTACTATGTGGCCCATTTTTCAAGGACACAAATCAACTCCTAGTAAGTTGTAATTTCACACAAGTTATATGGAAATGGGCTCTAAGAAAACTAGGATGGAGTGGTCCCCTGCAGACATCATTACAGTTGTTATTATAGTAGTAGCCTCTCCTGCATCAGGAATCCTTCTTCACTATCATCTGGAGAGTTACACCTACAGATGTGGTTTGGTCTTTATGGTGGGAGAGAAACAAAAGGATCTTTAGAAAACAAGTCTCATTGGAAAATGTGGTATGTAGTATGGTGGAAAAGAACATCTTAGAAATGGTTAATTCATATATGTCAAAGGTGAAATTCCTATCCTCAACTTTCACATTGTTTGATAACTCAATAATAGAAAACTGGCCCCAGATTGCTATTCCATTCATAGGGGTCTTGATTGGAAAAATGCCAAAACATCAAATCAGAAAAGATGTTAAATGGATCCTACAAAACCCCATTCAAACTAAACTAAATTTTGACAGAGAAAGTAAAGGTAACCCAGGGAAAAGTGGCACAGGTTTTGTTTAGAGAAACCTAGACATATCTATCATATTAGCTATGCACTACAAACAGCCGGAAGGAACCAACAACATGGCAAAAACTTGAGATTTACTCTGTGAGATTAGGTTGGCAATTCAAGTAGGAGTAACAAATTTGAATCTTGAAAGAGATTCACTGCTTATAATTTCATACTTGTCAAAGAAATATACAATTATCTAGGAGATAAAATACATACTAAAAGAAGTGATCAAACTCCTATCGGAATTCACTTTATACACTCTGTCACATTGTTATAGGGAGGGGAACAAATTAGCCAATTGGATAGTTATTTTTTGGGTCGAGGGTGTTGATGCAGATTGGCAAAAGGATTACATATAGGTCCAGTCATCTTAATTCCCAGACTTTTTAATGGAAGAATGTGAGTAGCATCTCGAGTGAATGTAAGGAGGTGGATTTCATATGAGAATAATTTTTCACAGCTTGGCCAAAGAATGGTGACTGTCATCAACTATAATCAATGCAACGCGTGCTAAGTACCAAGTTGGGATTTCAAATTAAGATCATAGATCTGAGACACATGTGGGAGGGTCTGCAACTTGACTAAGCTCAAATTGAGCCTTTAAGTGTAATGATGAGAAAATATGCGGTGTGCAAAAGGAATATCACTGTAGTGTCAAGAGAGGACGAATATCTAGGAGTAATACCCCATATAGTTTTCATACCAGGTGCAGTGCAAGGTCTTGAGATTTTACAAATCTGCAACACATGTGGCATTCAATTCACATTTTGATCACATTTCTCTTCCTCGTCATGATGTATTCATCCATCCTGGCCTATTTATCCCCCATAGCTATTTATTGTTAACCAATTGTTATGATCTTTCTCTTCCTAATTTTGGAATAAACCAAGGCAAATATGGATTACAGGAAATTAAATTTTAGGATTTCACTATGGATAAAGTAGATGGAACATCCTCTGTCAGGCTCATATTTGGGTAGATAGATGAAGATAGCCTTTAGACATCTTCTGGACCATGTCAATGATGCAACCAGGGGCATCATTGGGGATGGTATACTACTTTTGGACGCTCCCTAGCACCTCTTTCACACTCAGGTGGTTTCAGTGTTTCTGTCAAATTGGTATGATATGGTGCCGAATTATAGAGTCTTCTTTCGCAAGAATAAGAAGATATTGAAACTGGAGTTTGCCTTGGATGAAGAACTTCAAGAGGAAATAAATGGATACCAGCTACGGTCATACAACGCATAAGTTGGAGGGCTCTTTTTGCCTGTTGATCTAGACAATAAGAAAGAAATAGCTCCCCTTTAAGACATACTAAAGTTGTCTTTGCAGGGTAAAGACATCCAACATCTTCAAAGGGAAATCATCAAGTTCATGGATATATTAACAACTGGGATGTTGCAAAGGCATGGATTGCTTTTTGATCAAATTTTGGTTGTGCTAGCATTTGTTGAAGATGAAAATAGAATGCATTTTCCTTCTGCGTCTTCAACTCCTGCAGGCTCTGGCAATTTTGTTAGTGGCAAGGCGTTGGAAAAATCAAAGAATAAAGTAGGAGGTATGTAAATTTGTGTTCCTCCAATTTTTTTGTGGTGAGGTCTGTTGTTCCCTTTTCTTGCTGATATGAAAATACCCTCCGAGGGTTCACTCTATTTATCCCTGACACTGACTCAGCATAGAGTAGAATAACAGAAACAAGGTTTTGAAACCTTCTGCACTTTGAGCTCCACAAACTCGGGCGGGAATACCCTTAACAACTTTGAATAATGAAATCACTAAATTATTCAACCTTGCTTTTAGTGGAATTAAAGGAAATTTTCACTGTAACGTTTACTGAAACAGACCAAACTGAAAGTAAAGATTTTGATTTAAATGATGATAGTCATCTCACTGAACAAAAATAGACCAGTGCTCAATCCTAGGGCATGGAGTCATATATAACTGGTTTTAAAACAT
>MU223436.1:73598-88398 GCA_018584345.1 Thuja plicata | reverse complement strand
CTGGGTCGGGACTGTTTATCCATTAACTGCCAATTATCACGAGACCACGCGACTGAAGAAAAGCCTTAACTGTTTGATCGGGCAGGTCAAGCGATCATGCGACATGAAGTAGGCGCAAGGTCAGGAGACATTTCTTTGACTTGCCATTTCTTCTCGCGATCACCCGACTGAGGCAGGTCCCATTCCTTTTAAAAGCTCATAACATGATATCAAGCGACAACCCGACTGAGGGAAATCGCTAAGTCTCGATACACTGAGAGAATATTCCATTTTTTAACAAGACTACATGACTGAGGCAAAAGCGAAGTCGGGGAATGATTCAGTATATTCGTTTCTGGTAAAGAGATCAAGCGACCTGACTTAGAGCACATGTCTTAAGTAACTTGAAAAAGGTAACGATGAAATATAAAACATGGCCTAGGGTTTCAAAATACATCGTTTAACATTTGGTTGCTAGGGTTTTCAGGGTTTTGACAAATTGAACAAGGAACAAGCATGAAAACCTGAAAATATGACAGAGGATAGACTAAAAAGAACAAGACGACTGAACTGGATGCACCAAAACTCAGAGAGCAGGATTAGGAACCAAGAAAAATGCCAAATTAGAAATATCACCAATAGTGGCTCTGAATGAGGACGGTTAAATGCAGATAGACTCATTTTGAGCGGGAAAACACAAGACTTTGAAAAAAAGAAAGCCCGGGAAAATGATAAGACCAAGGGATTCAAAAAAAATTTGATACAGTGCTAACAAGGTCACATCTCTTTTTTGGGCTGGTGTAAATTTTGGCCTTGATGGTATATGTTGAAGTACTCTCAGCGGGATTATTTTCTTCTATCATCTACTGAGATTTCTCCTATGTTTGTATACACCTTGTCAGGTTTTGTATTTCTTGGTTCTTAGGTTATTTTTTGGCTGCACCAACAAGATGTATGATCCAATTGTAATGTGTGTAAGCATAAGGATGGATGGTTTTCTTGACTGCTTCTTTCCCTCCTGAGCCCTTGAAGTAGTGTATACATTATATTAATAAAATATTTTTATGGCCTTGCAATTTTTGCCTAAAAAAAGATGAAGATGAAAGATGCCCTATATTTTACACACACAGATCTCAAAACATGCCCCATATTCTTTGCATATAACGAAAGATACCAAATTAATTAACTAGGATCCATATATAATGGTGTACTTCAAGATCTAGTTAATTCTAATTTATTTATATGTTGTAATTTTTGGTTAGCTTCAACAAATTATTCTTTAAGATGGATATACACAAGTTTTATTGATAGACTCTAATGATAAGGCTATACAAAATGTAGTAATTATTTTATCTTTGAATAAGGCTCTATTTAAAAAATATTGTAATTATACCATTAGATTTCTAGATCATTGTTAATTAACTTGGTATCTTTGAATTTTTGGAAATAAAAAAAGGATTCATTACCACAAAATTAATTTTTATGGGGAATTGACTATATATTATATAAATTCTTATTGTTATAACCGCACTAATCATATCTCAAAAATAAAGAAAATAGGTGTTGGTAAAAAATAAGGAAATTAAAAAAAAGAAAGAGAAGTATCGTAGAGAATAATAGATTATCATATATTATCATTATTTGGTCAAATTGAAAAGGGTTAGTTATGAAAAAAAACTCAAATTACCCTATTAAACTAGTTCCTCAAAACCATAGACTGTCAATAACATCAAAATATTAGAGTGACAAAAGAACATATACAAAAAAAATAAGTAGCACTTTATAAACTTAAGAGGAACAAGGAAATGATAATGGTGTAATGATGTAGTAAGATAGATAAAATAAAATGTAACATAAGATGTTGTGCAAAGGAATTTTATTTAGAATATAAAAGTATATTTTGAAAATAAACTAAGATATTATAAATAAGGGTGATTATAGAGTATCTAGTCAAATGGAGTAATTTGGCTAATGAAGAAATAACATGGGTAGATGAAGCATTCCATTAAAAAAATCCACATTTAATAAATAATGGAGATAATATTAGTTTTAAGGGGAGGGCCACATCTGTAGTGTGGATGAGGATAAGTGTAGTCAAATTTTGGTTATCATAATTCTTAATTATGTTTGAAAATTATTTATATTATTATATAGGTAGCTAGGTTAGCATAGATGACATCCATGACACAATTATGGTATATATATACGGGATGCTTAATTTATTAAAATCATATTATGTCTATTTGTTTTCCTTAGTAAATACTATTAAAGGTAGTTGTCTTGAGATGGCTTAATGCTAGAGGTTTCCCCATTCAGGCACTTTTTGTAGTATATTTTCTATTATATTTGTCTCTCGTGCAATTTATTTTCTTACAACATATCATCTAAGTCTTCTCCCTTAATGATCAATTAAATCATATACTAAGATTTTCATGTAAGGTATCTAGTAACAACATATTCATTTATTTTTTTTGGTATCTGCAATAATAATTAAAATCAATGTGTTCTAGCTAATGTCTAGATGTATAAACAAGTTTTATGGGAAGAACCTTAATCAATTGTTTCTAAACAACTTTACTTGTGGAAGGTTTCACTTGTTAGTGAACTTATTTTCATGCTTTATTTTTTATTGAATCCTAAACTAAAAATTGAATAAAATTAGAATAATATGTAACCTCATGATCATGTGATTACTTGGGTCATATTACAACATCTCAAGTAATACAGAAAAATCAATAACAATAAATTAGTAAGTTGCTTGAAAAAAGATTATTATCATATGAAAAATGCCAATATCAAATGTACTATCATATGAGGGAAAAATAATGAAATAAGAGAAACATGCTCAAAATTAAAGCATCACCATTAGCCATAAAGACAAAATGATCATGTCATTACAAATATGAAAATCATCATTATTAAAATAATTCCATTATTATTTAGAGGTTGTGTTCATCTATTAATGAGAGAATTTGATCATCATTATAGTTATAAAACTAACTATTATTGAAACTTAATAAAAAGTGAGATTAGTGCATAGCATAAAAAAGTTAGGTGAGGTTAGTGCAACTAAGAACAAAGTAAAAGTATGATATGAAAGACAAATATTAAAAAATAAATCATTACTAATAGTCATGAAAATAGTGTGATCAGCATTAGAGTTATGAAAATTATTGTTACTGAAAGAATGTGAAAACTATTACAGTCATGAAAAAGATCATTGATAAAGTCCATAGAAAAATATGATTAGAGAATATAGAAAAAGAAGTCAATGTATAAAATGAGGGAAATGTGCTAAAAAAATCATTACTACTGGTCATGAAAAGAATGTGATTTCCCTTACAATTATGAAAATTGTCATTATTGAAAGAATGTCATCGTCATTAAATTTATGGAAATCACAATTACTGAAAGAATATGATCATTATAATAAGGAATAATTATCATTATAATTGTAAAAAAACACCATTTTGAAGCTTATAAACAAGTAAGTGAGGTTAGACCATCTAAAAAATAAGTGTTTGAAAGTTATACATCACTACTAGAAAAAATATGAACAACATTACAATTAGGAAAATTACCATTGTTGAAAGAAGGTGATTGCTTGGCTAAAAAATTGTTTTAGAAACACATAGCATTGGACTCCTATTTTAGGATTGAACACCCTAAATGGCTGCTAAGCAAATTATTTAGTCTCATTTAATTATCGACCAAGGACGTAAACTTGTAATGGTATTTGCAAAGTATATGCTTCAAACCTTCTTGATTCTCATGGATAATCCTATGGAATCAAAATACATTAAGCTTCAGGAATCTATACTATCTCAAGTAAATTTTTTTTCTCTAAGAAAATAGTAATCATGAATAGGGATTACTCTACTCGCCTATGCTGCAGGAACAGTCCACCAGTTCTGTTACCAGTGGCTACAGGAAAAGCAGAGTTCTAGCTACTTCTTAATGAATAAGGAAATAAATTCTAATCCAATAAAGTGATTCACTTACCAAGTGGGCCCCCTTGGATGAGTGAATAGAAATGAAATCAAGATAAGAGACTGAAACTCAAATTAGGCACTCTATTCATTCATGGAGAAAATGTACTTGGAAAGTAAAATAGTGTTACAATGTTAACTTCTATTCCAAAAATTATATCAACTAACTCACGACTCCTGAGAGTTAAAAAATTTGGCTTATTTAAAGAGAAACTACACTACTCCATAAATCTAGGATCACTAATGGATACAAATTCCTCATAACAAAAAATATCGAACAACAACAGAAAGTCTTCAAGTTATTCCCAGAATACAGCATGCAGTTATTCTAGATCTGCACATGGTATTTACTCAGCAACTGAATTGACTTGTTCCTCCACAAAAGTCCTATGGCACACCCTTCTTCAACCGCTTACTTGATTCCTTTGTTTATGCTAGCACTTCTACAGGCAACGGTTGTTGTTGACTGCTTCAACACCACGCTGCTATTCTTGAATGTGCCATGAATTGATTCCTACAAAATGGTTAGCATACACAACTTCCAACACAAATATATCTTATCATTTAATAATAAGAAAGAAGTGTTAGTTTCCATTTGACACTCTTGCACAACATTCGGCTAGACAGGAAGGAGACTACCCATAAACATAGCATAGGAGATAGGATTATTTACTAGCATGCAACTACTTATATACTGCAACTTCTATCCATCAGTTCCAAGAAAAATACATCATGCTCCTACCATCCATTTACCTACTTATGTATTTACATATGTAAAGTATACATATAAAATCATAAGTTTAATGTCTCTGTTTCATAAGCAAACTCCTGGAAAAGAAAGTAAGAAAAATGGAAAAGATGGCCTCTTAAGAGGCTCATCATTTCTACCAACTGCACTATTGCTGGTCCCTAGCAAGCATGAAATTACGGATCCTGGCCCTAAGCCCCAGGTCACTGGTGGTCTTTTCACGTGGTTCATCAACAACATAGTTGAAATATCCATGGTTGTCCTGAAGTCTATCCCACCTCTATCTTTCCTAAATCATATCATGGTCTTCTGCGCTCTCATTTACTGCCAGTAAAGGTTGCAGGAGGATTGGAGGTTGAAACCTTAAGGGCATCCAATAATGCAGCTGTGTTCGGCCCAGCATTATAAACCACGGGGCTCATCGAGTAGCAAGATTTAAATTTTGTGGAGAATGAGGTTCCCTAATTTTTAAGTCATGGGGCATCCGTATCCACCTCTATCTACAAGCTACAATTATGGCCTCAATATCCTGTGATGAATGTTGTTCCCAATCTGTGTATACCTTCTCTCTGACTGGAAGGACCTTGTGAGACCCACTAGGATTCATTGTGATTGAGATCCAATCAAGGAAAGTCTGCCTAGAACTCTTAACTTTAGGTCTCATCATGAGGGGTGTGTCTATCTCACTGTCTCTATATGATAGAGCCTGATGCTCTCTACTAATCTTATTCTAAATCTAGGACATTACTGCCCTAAGCTAAACATCTCCCACATACAAAAGTGAATTCTAATCCCTATTGTTTGGCACAACTAGATTGTGTAAATATAATTCACATAACAGGTTTTTGATGGGCATGGGTGCTGACTAGAAGGCATAATAAAATTTGTGAGGTGTAGCAATAGAAGGATTTAATCCCTCTACAATCCTTGTCAATTTAAAGTTAACAAATTGTTCCTTAAGGAAAAAATCATAAACTAGAGATGGTGACCTACATTCCATTGCTGCAGGAATAAATTCAGCGATCTTATCAATTATCCTCTCCAATACTGCAATTCGATTTGTTTTCTATTCAAGTTGACAAGCCTGTTCCTCAATTATCCTTTTCAGTTTTTCTGTCTCCAGTTCCCATTATGCCTTTTGCACTGTAAAATTTTGGTACAAACTCAATCCTGCTGCTAAAGGTGTGGATAAATCTGGTGGTGGCATGAGTTCTTGCTAAAGAATAGTAATCCACCCAGATGTAGGTTGAGGAATTTTTACTACTTCCTCTTCAGTGGAAGTAGCCCCTTTTCCTTTGTCATGAGTTTTCACTGAATCATCTGCTTGGCAAGATTCATCAATAGAAGCTTTTTCTCTCCATATGACAAGGGTTTTTATCAAATCATCCACTTGGGATGACTGAGCTACTTTGACCAACATATCCAACCCATCTCTACTCATTTGTTCAAACACCTCCTCAATAATGTCCTCATCTAGTGTAGGGAATTCATCCGAGGGTAGATTTTCTAAACTGTCGTCATTATCTTGCCCAACAAATTTATTGAAAAACCCCTCTATTTCCTCAGAATCTTATCACTATCTTTGAGGATGCAATCAATTTGTGGATCATTTGTAGCTTCATCATTTATAATTTGGGATAGGGTGTCACTATCTATTCTTTTTGGAGTTATTGCCTCCTAAGAGGACTTCTCTGTAGATTCAGAGGATTCAACATTTATAATTGAATCAGGGGTTTTATCTGCTTTACTAGTACTATTAGATAGTCTAGCACTTTTTTTGATAGGGGTTTGAAAAGAGCTAAGAGGTCCTTGCGTTTCTTCATGCTGGAGGACACCTCCTCTGTAATGGCTATAGGAGTTTCTTCTGGCATCACCTCCTTGGGAGAGGGCAAGGGTTCCTCAACTATTTTTCCAATATTTTCATTATCAAGCGGTTTTTGTTCTAGAGTCATACCCTCTGTCTCTATGGTTTTACCTTTATCCTTCATGTTAGCAGACCTAGTTTCCTCAGAAGGTGAAGTATCAGGTGTGACATTAGCTTGCCTAGTTTCTCCTTTCTTTTTGTCAGACACAGGAGTACTAACATTGCAGGCTCTTTTCCTAGATAGGCTAGGTCTAGAAGAAGACACTTTAGGAACTATTTCTATTTTGTGAATTAATTTACGAACCCCTGTTGTTGTATTAACCCTACTACCTACACCCTGGCCTCTAGGGCCAACCACTCTAGGTGCTATTTCTTCCATGGCCAAGAGTTCTTCCCAAGTCCCAATTGATTGTTTAATTAATTCCCTTTCTAAAACTAGCTTAATTAAACAGTGATGGAAAATAGATTGAGCTTTTCCTGACTATACTAAAGATGCCTACTTTTTCACAATATTAAATAGAAAAATAGGTAATTTTACTAGCCTATTTTCATGGCAGAGCGCACTCAGAATCTTGAAATGCAGTCCATGCAGGTACTTGTAACGGCCCTCACAAATGAAGTAGGATATTATGAATGTATCCAGCTGCATAAAATCCATGGGTAATGATGTTCTTGAAGTTCCCTGCTTCTTATCAATATCCAACCATGAGTCACTATGTAGGGTAAATTGTGCCCTGGCTAAGCGCAATTCAATATCCTTACTCCACTTTTCTCCTTCCTGTGGAAACTTTGAAACTTCTATCATGATGCCCTCTGAGAATTCTATCCTTAGACCCTTCACTATGGAAAACCCATTAGTCAAAGTATTTAAAAATTGAAAAGCAATTTCTTCATCAAATTCATTAACGCTTCAACCATCCCCTTCTCTGAAACAATTCATAGGCAGCTAGGTCCCCAAGTAGAACTTGATGATCTATAGGCTCATGCCTCTGGAGGTCTCCACCCATTGTAATTGACAAAAATGGCTCTGCATGAGCTCCATAGATGCTACAAAAAATTGGAAAAATGCAAGACTTCTTACGGATGCAAGGTGCTTGTTACGAGAAAAATTGAAGTACAAAATAGATTTTAATTCCAAGAAAATAAGCATTATTTCAAATGGTATTCATAAATAAATTCACGCATGTTAAGGTCCACCACCCAAACATGTCACAAAAATTCCATTATTAAGTGAACCTTAACTTTAAATTGCTTTCAAATCATGATGACTTAATCACGGAAGGACAGATAAGCTCCCACATGACGACAATGACCATGAAAAGACAAGAAAGAAATAAAGTTTTCCTTTTTGCATGCTAAAATTGATCTAGAAATATTTGAAACAAGCATTAAATAACCCCTCCCCCCAACTGAGTGTAAGGCATGGGTCCCACCAATCCTTTGTTTGCAAGAATAAGAAAAAGAAAAGAACACTCTTTTCAAAATAAGAAATGAATAAAATAATATATGTGCAAAAGTATGTGTTACTAACCTGAGAGTTACTGCAGGAAGATTGTACTTCTATGCTACACGCACTGATGGAGTGATGTGATGGAATGGACACATGGAAGAGAGAGGAGGTGAGGTGGATTTTTATTGTGGAGAAAGCAATTCACGGGAGTGAAATGTTTATTATGGAAGTTGTGATAAAATCACAGTTTGGGAGAAATCTGGGTGGAAGACCCAAATGCTTCGGCTGTAGGAGTGGAGTTGTCTATGCTCTACTGAAAGTGTTGTAAGAAGTCTTGATGATTCATAGGCTTGTGATATATCTTGATACAATGCCTATTTACAAGGAGTTTGAATCTGACAAGATCAATTATAGATAGCTGAACTACACCATTATCAAAAACTGAGACTATTTCATATGGCCATAACCAACATGTCTAAAATTTTCCTAGAGTATGCTGATAGCAGGAGTCATGGAGCAAGGCCCAATCACCAATTTCTTATCTTTGATGAATCTATCATGCCACTTCTTTCTCTACTTCTGTATCAGTTTTGTGTTTTGAAGTACAGACTTTCGATACTCATCCAATCAATTAAGTTGTAGGAGCCTATCCTCTTGTGCCTTGGTAAGATTAATATCTAACTCCAATGCCATCCCAGGAGTCTTATGGTGAAACTCAATAGGCATGGATGCAAATTTTCCATAAACCAACTCAAAAGGAGTAAATCCAGTAGTGGTTTTCCAAGTTGTCTCATAAGCCCAAATGGCTTCAAGAAGGCGGGTGGCTCATTTTTGTGAACAACAGCTATTTTGGTTTGAATGGCCTCTATTTCCCAATTTGTGATCTTAGCTTTCCCATTGGCCTAAGGATGGTATGTTGAAGATTTACCATGCCTCACCGTGTACTCATTCATCAATTCAACAATAAGATTAGAGGTGAACTACACCCCTTGACCTGTTACTCTTTCTCGAGGCACACCAAACCTAGTAAAAATAAACTCATAGAGAAACTCTTCTACCTTTTGATCCCTTGCATGCCTCATTGATTTTTCTTCAACCCATTTTGTGGCGCAATTAGTGCATACTAAGATATAATACTTGTCATGGGAAGATGGCTCAATGGGGCCAACAAAGTCGATGCCCCAATGGTCAAATGGTGTTACCACCACCTGAGGCTGCAGGGGCATTTCATCAGACTTGGTGGGGCGTCCCATCCTCTGGCATTAGTCACACTGATTGGTATGCTTAGTTACATATTTATGTAAGGTACACCAGTAAAAACCAGTTGTTAACACCTTGTATGTTGTCCTTTTTCTAGAAAAATGGTCACCACATGAATCATCATGACAATCCCAAAGGATGTCATAGGTCTCATCTTTGTGAACATATCTGCGAGACTTGAATAGAGCCTATGTAGAACATAAATCCAGAGACCCATGAAAAGTTGAAGCTCTTCTCAACTAGTAGCTGACATTCACGCCGTGAAAAATGAGGTGGTGTTCTTCCTGTAGCAAGGTAGTTGGCGATGTCAACATACCATGGACTGTAAGTTGTAATAGAGAATAGGTGCTCATTCGGGAAGCTATCATCAATTGCTGCAGGATCATCAGGAACTTGTAATCTATAGAGGAAATCAGCCACAACATTAGCTTTTCCTGGTTTATCAATGATAGTTATATCAAACTCCTACATGAGGAGTAACCAGTGGGTTAACCTACCAGAGATGGCAGGTTTGTTCATCAAGTATTTGATTGTTGAGTGATCAATATAAATAAATACTTCATAACCAATTATGTAATGTCTAAATTTATTTAGTGCATTGATTACAGCAAGAAGTTCCTTTTCAGTCACAGTATAATTTAGTTCAGCACCTTGCAGATTTTTTCTTATGTAATAAATTGCATGCTCAACTATACCTTCTTTTTGTCCTAGCACTGTCCCAATGGCATAGTCAGATGCATTGGTGTGGATATGAAAGGGAAGCTTCCAGTCAAGTCCTTGAAGAATAGAGGTCTTTGTCAACACATCTTTCAATTGCTGAAATGATAGCTCACAGTCAGCTGTCCACTCAAATTCAGCTTCCTTCTTCAACTGATTGTACAATGGGGCAGAAAGATGGCTGAAGTTCTTAATAAATCTCTTATAGTAACCGACATGACCAAGAAAGCTCTGGACATCCTTCTTGTTTGCTAGAGTGGGGAGTGTAGTGATGACTGCAATCTTTGTAGGATCAACCTAGAAACCAAACAATGAGAGGTAATGCCCTAGGACAACTCCCTCCTCCATTATCATATAACACTTCTCACTATTAAGTGAGAGGTTTTAGTCCTGACATCTTTTAAGAAATTTTCCCAAATTATCCTGCGCCTCTTTGAATGTAGTTCCATATGCAGTGAAATCATCTATGTATATTTCAACACAGTCAACAGCAATGTTAGAGAAAATACTTATTGAGTTTCCCTCTAAAAAGCAGCAGGTGCATTACATAATCCAAATGAAAAAACAAAATAAGCAAATGTTCCCCATGGATAGGTGAACGTTGTTTTATCCTGATCTTTTGGAGATATCTGGATCTATTTTTAGCCACTGAAACCATCCAGGAATGAAAAATACTTCTTACCAGCAAGGTTGTTAATTACTTGGTCAATAAAGGGAAATGGAAAGTGATCTTTCTTGGTTGATTTATTGAGCTCCCTATATTCCACACAAACTCGCCATTTTCCACCTTTCTTTGGGATAATTACAAGAGGGGAGACCCACTAGCTGTCAGAAATAGGATATATAAAGCCATCTTGGAGGAGTTTTTGCAATTCAGCCTTTACTACATCTCTTAGTGTAGGATTTATTCTTCTTTTAGCTTGCCTAATAGGTCTTGACTCAGGACGTATATAGATCTTATGGCTACACAATTTTTTTTCAAGTCCCTTCATGTCAGTATAGTCCCATGCAAATGCTTGTTGACTGTCTTTTAAAAGCTGGAGAAGGCTAGACATTTGAGATTCAGTGAGATTCTTATTGACATTCAATTCCTTACCTAAGGAAATCTTTATTGTTTTAACTTTGTCCAACATCAGAACTTCTACAAATGAAGGTGATTTTATCTCATGGGGCAACAAAGTATGGAGGTAATCAGGTGCTGCAAGAAACTTAGATGAGGACTGCTTGGACAATATGGTTTGTAGGGAACAGTCAGGGACATGAAAAGAGGGTTCTTTAGAGCCATAATTGTTTGTAAGGATTGCTACTAGTATGTCATCTTCCTCTTGTGAGGTCATGAATGCATCTCTAACAATAACCAAAAGTTGTTGTTTTGAATTGGCTTTGAGGGGGGCATCTCCTTGACCCGGTCAGACAACTTGGTAAAGTTTAGCTTAGGATTTGGATGGAGAATACAGAGTTAACTTCTTGGTATTAATGCCATCAGATATGGTCATTTTTCCTGAGTGACATACAATGCAAGCATCTTTTGTGGCTAACCAAGGCCTTCCTAGGATTAATGGATACCCTGCTAGTGTGGCTTTGGGGGACAAGATGATGAAATATAAGGGGTAATCTAGGGAATCAAGTGTGACAATAATATCCTCTACCATACCATCTGGCTTGACAGTGGAATTATCAGCTAACTGGATAATGGTGGGTGTTTCCCTCAACCCAATGATACTAAGTCTTAACAACACATCCATAGTCATTACATTAATAGAGGCCCCTAAATCAACCAAGACATTCTGTATTTGTATTTCGTTAATGTGAATGGTAACCACTGGACTCCCGAGATTAGACTATTTAGGAATGAAGACTTTACTAAGCATAAGATCATAAAGCTGCCAAAGAACATGGACAGTGTCAGGATCTTTATTCTTCCTACTATGGTGCTTGATACAAGCTTCCTTGATTTCTTTATTATAAATGGGAATTTCTTTGAGGGCACCTAATAACAGTATTTGGATAGTAATTTGCTTCAGTTGGTCAATCAGATCAGTTGCAATAGGATTCTCTTTAGGGGTTACCGATGGTTGAGCCAATCTTTGTGGATAAGGTGGAATTTTCTCAACTAGAGTAGTTGGTGCAACAGGTGGAACAACAGTATTTTGATTGTCAGGAACTTCCTCACTATCAGAAAAATCATTTATTATGGATGCTCTCGGTGTAGGAAATGTGGTTCCTGATCTTAGGTGGATGTCATTCACTTGCATTGAATAAGCTTGCTTCTTGTTATTAGGATTTGGATTTGTTTATGTAGGTAGTTGTGGCTTCTGAGGAATATTATTAATTTTAGGAGGTGGAGGTAGAATAGTTTGTTGCTGAGGTGGAGGCATGATGGCTTGCTACTGATTAGGCTGATTGGATCCCTATTGAGGTTGTTGTTGCCAGTTACCATGTGGTTGTCATTGGTTATTTTGTTGTGGTTGTTGGTATAGATAAAAGTGCTGCTAGTAAGGGTTAAATTGTTGTTGATAAGGGTTAAATGGAGGTTGTTATTGGAATTTCTGGTTATACTATGGCTGCTAATAATTTTGGTTATTCTTTGGCTGCTGGTTAGATAAGTTATGATTCCAATTCTGTCCTTGAGGGCTAGAATTATGGGGGTATTGATCCTACCACTGATTACTATTATTATTATTAAAACCAAAATTATTCAGGGGGTCTTGAGGCATACATTGTCTCTAATCCCATGGTCACCTTTGAGCCATGTAAAATACCTCTCCATTATCCTCATCTATTTCTTTGAACTCGGTGGTCATTGAGGTAGTGTCCATAGATGTAACAATTTTGCACTTACAGTTTCTTTTCTTCTCTCTGCAGTGGGAGTAGAATTCAGCCAACATAGCTTTTGCATCCTCTTTCTTCCTCCGAGCTTGCATGGTGTCCAGCTAAGTGGCCACATCATTGATAATGTCCTTCTTGAAGTCTGACAGGAGGTTGGACAACTCTATCTTAGACACTCTAGAGTCATTTATCTTATGAGGCAGATCCCTTAGTCCACTTCCTTTTTTACTATAGCTCTTGAGTAATTCAGACATATAGTCTTGATATCTACCCAATTATTTTGAATGATGTCCCCACCATCCATAAGGTACAAGGCTTCTATGCTCCCATCACTGACACCTTTGAGGAACAAATCCTTATGTGATTCCTCATTCAACTAGTGTTGAGTGTTGCACTACAAGTTAAACATAAACCTGGAAACATAGTCCTCCAAGGTTTCATCCTCTTTCTGTGACATCTTGAAGATGTCATCTCATTTTAAATCTTGTCCTCTATAGTAATCTTTATATCTGGCAAGAAACATGTTGCTCATGGCATTCCAATTTGCTACAACATTAGCTCTGAGGCCCATGAACCACCTTAGAGCATCCTCTTTAAGAGTTGACAGGAAAAAATTCAGCTTATGGGCATTAATTGTGTAGTTGTAGATCCTACATAGGATGTCAAACATGAAGAGGAAGATCTCTGGATCTTCAGTGATAAGTCCATAGAATTTTGGTAGTGCAGCAGCTGGAATGTTCTTCAGATTTTGGTTACCCTGTTGAGGAGGAATTGGGAAGGGAAAGGTTGGCTGAGCCATCCTTGGAGGAGGTCCTGGCTGTTGTGGTTGTTGTGGCTGATAGATGATAACAGCTAATGGGTTGTCATGATATTCAGGCTCTTCAAAAAGGACATCCAAATGTAGTGATTCTTTGGAGGACGATGGTGATGAAATTTCTCCTTGGGCGTCAGCAAATGGGTTTTCAAAAAAATCTTCTTTTTCACTATCAACTTGGGGTTCCTTTGGCTCAGGATTGAAAAGATCAAACGGTTCAGCCTAGTATTGATGTGGAAGGAATCTCCCATGAGATCTCTTCTTCTATGTGTAAAAGGATTGCTTGAAATTAAATCCTAGACTATGAAAACTAGAAACATGAACACCAAAGTAAGTTTGAACTAACACCATCCCCGGCAACAGTGCCAAAAATGCTTGGCTAAAAAATTGTCTTAGAGACACATAGCATTGGACTGCTACATCAGGATTGGAAACCCTAAATGGTTGTGAAGTATATTATTTAGTCTCATTTAATTATCGACTAGGGACATAAACTTGGAATGGTATGTGCAAAGTATATGCTTCAAACCTTCTTGATTCTCATGGCTAATCCTATGGAATTGAAATACATTAAGATTCAGGAATCTATACTATCTCAAGTAAATGTGTTTTCTCTAAGAAAATAGTAATCATGAATAGGGGTTACTCTACTTGCCTATGCTGCGGGAATAGTCCACCAGTGGTTGTAGGAATAGCAGAGTTCTAGCTACTTCTTAATGAACAAGGAAATAACTTCTAATCTAATAAAGAGATTCAATCACCAAGTGGGACCCCTTGGATGAGTGAATAGAAATGCAATCAAGATAAGAGACTAAAACTCAAATTATGCACTCTATTCATTCAAGGAGAAAATGTACTTGGAAAGTAAAACAATGTTACAATGGGGTGATCCCACAATAGTGGGTTACACTTTTTTGCCTAAACGGACATTGAACTCTACATTTTGAGAAAAATGTTCACATTCGGATGCATATTGTCGTTAAACTGTTTGAAATCGGAAGACGAAGTAAACTAGAGTTTTTAAGGATTTTCTGTCTAGATTCTAAATATATATATATATATATATTTTTGAATTGATTTTAATGGTTTTTTTTTTCTCCCACTAAAACTGCTATGTTGCTGAAAACGTATTTTTCAAAAAGGTACAATG